>MUZH01004174.1:0-51491 GCA_003012965.1 Juglanconis oblonga | reverse complement strand
GGCATGCTCCGCCCACAAACAACTCCCCCACCCCCTTCCCTCGTCGGCGACTTAGCATCCCAGCGTGCTGAGCAACCTCCTCCTCCCTTCCTCCCTCATCAACAGAATCGTGAATAGGAGAGATCTCCGGATTTGAACTCGAACTCGACTCGACTGGACCCGCGCCGAGAGAGAGAGAGAGAGAAGGGGGNNGGGGGGGGGGAGAGAGACAGAAAAGGAAGAAAAAAAGAGAGAAAGAAGAAGAAAAAAAAGGGGTGTGGTGATGGGGAACAATGGGGTTTGGGTTTTGGCTTGGCTACCTAACATAGACGGACAAGCAGGCGTCATCGAAGCTTGTCCCGACGATGGTCCACATGGCGGCACACCACTTACTTCCCTCGGCCTCGCTCACTCGCTTTCCTTTTTTTTTTCCTAATCTTTTCTTCCCTTTCTTTGCACGGCGGCTCTGCGGTGGGTTGTTCTGCTTTGCTTTGCTTTTGACTGGGAACCAGACGTCCTTCTCTTCGAACAGCAACAACCACAACAACCACCACCAAAACAACCACAACCACCACATCAACGCCTTCGCCTTGGCTTTGAAGCTTCCGAGCAATCAATCTTCAACAAGAACAAACAAACAAACAAACAAGCAAGCAAACAAACGCTTTCCGTGGGGGACCACCCATCTATTACCAGTAACGCCGCTTCCTTTGGAGAGGCCCCAAAAAAAATTAAAGAAAAATTTGAGCCAAGCGCAGACAGCACGGCAGCAATTGCTGCAGTTCCCAATTCTCTTTCCTTCCAAAGACGGACTGTCCTAGACGGTCGTCTTTGCTTCAGCGCCGAGACATCTGAGCGGTCTTGTTCAACAACAAACCCTGTCCAAGCCCTGTACCCAACGCGCCGCCGCCGTGGCCCCCCCCCCTCCTCTCACGACCAGACTGCGGGAAACAATTACGACGACGCCGCAAGACAGACTGACAGCTTGCTTCAAGGAACGTCGGCTTGGTTCAGCACCCCTCTCGATCACACAATTACCCACATCAACCACAACTCCAAGGCTCCAGACCAGTCACGACGAGCAAGTGATGAACATGCTGAAAAATCATCAATTCTCATTATCCCTAACTTGACCCAACCAAAAACCTCTGACCTAGGTTCAATCATCCTCCAATTCATGCTCCGAATTTATACCAACGGAGACATGCCCACCAACTGATGGCTTTTTTTCCGTCCGTCACTGCTCCGTCCCCCTTCTAAGAGAGTCTGGAAATGCAACATGAGGGGCTTGATCAACAGTAATCTGACAAGTAGCGAAACTCATCATAAAGACCCAACGAACACTAACAAGACTAACAAGAAACCATCCAACTCCCGACCCAGACCAAAACACAAGTGAACGCCACTGATGAACTCATTCATTCTTCAAACGCCACTCCACCTCAAAAACAAAACAAAAAGGAGAGAAACCCTGAATATCTGCTGCTGGTTCGCCAGATGGAGACGATGCTTTGGGAAAATAAAGAGGGACATCGAGGAAGAGGAGACATTGTTGGGGACCAACAAGCCAGCTCAGTGCTTTCCGTGGTGTTGCCGGGAGGGAGGCAACTGTGGAGCGCGCGCTACGTCGATGACCCCAAGAGCAAATAACTTGACGACGAAATCTTGCTACTGCCAACCAAGTTCAATCGACGGGCTACCGCCTAAAGGAAGAAGCGCCAGTGGGTGCATATTGCACTCGCTGTCGCTTCGCCGAAGGACCCTCACCACCCACATCCTCCGACATACGATGAACACCCGGGCTTTGCATCTGAGGGGCGAAGCCTCCGTGCGGCATCCCACCAGGCGCTGGCATCCCACCAGGCGCCGGCATCCCACCGGGAGTCGTGACCATGTGCGGCATTTGCGGCCCACCGGCGCTGACATTGACACCAGCTGTCATGTACCCTCCGGTGTCCAGGTTGGGGGATGCGTGCATCATCGACTGGCCGGGCGAGTGCCACGAGCCGCTAGTAGCGGGGGAGTTGATGGGTGTGGTTTCGAACTTGACACCACCACCAGCGGGGATCGTCGGTGGAATGCCGAATGTTGGTGTGGATGCTGAAGGACCGGATGACAAGGGGACGATCGTTCCGTTTGGCTCCAAATCGTTTGCGTGGGCTTCGGGGGATTTTAACAAGTGTGAACAATGCCGTTTGAGTATCTTGACCATTCCGTCCCTGGTGAATGGCTTTGCTAGGATATCGTTCATTCCTACAGCGAAGTCAGTATCATTGTGTCCTGGGCAGAGGTGAGTCAAAGGTCCTCTCCTTACCCCACTGGAAGTAGGTTGCAATATCCTCGGCGCGGATGTTCGAAGTCATGGCGATGATTGGCACACGCGTGTTGTATTGACGAATGTAGATGGTAGCCGAGATGCCGTCACATTTCGGCATGATGATATCCATAAAAATCAGATCAAAGCGGTCTGGGTCCGAATTCATCTTGTTGGTCGCTTCTTCTCCGTCTTTCTACAAGCGGAGAGTGAGGTTGTCAGCGGGAGTATCCGAGCCAACGCACCTCTGTTGGCACTTACTGCGCACTCGACGTTGCAGTCGACCGTCGACAAAAATTTGGCACCTATTCTGGAACACGTCTTGTCGTCCTCCACCAGAAACACTCTCGGTTTTCTCGCGCCCCATAGCGACTCGACCTCCTTGCCCTTGTCAGGAGGTGTCATGTGGGCTGACATGTCAGGCGGAGCCGTCTGAGGAGGAAGAGCAAAGGGCAGGCTGTTAGCATGGTCGGGATGGAAGGGGTCGATGCCGATGTTTGAACCTGCTGGGTAGACCAGGTTTCGCGGATCATCCGCAAATGGGTTTGGCACCATGGGATGCGGCATGACTGCTGAGTTCGGCTGCGAGTACATGACTGCTCCCGAACCGGTAGCTGAGTCCGGGGGGGAGTCGGTTTGGAACGTCACGGATAACCTATGGAGGGCATTGTCTGGGGTTCCGTGGGTCTCGAGGTTGATTGCGTTGATGAGGTCTCGCGCCCTCCGAAGCTCAGCAGAAGGCTCGTCATTGCCGTCGGGAAGGACGCCCAAGGAACCGTTGTGGAAAGCAGAGGCCTGACCAGAGTGGCTGGAGTGTGTGGAATGGCGACTATTGCGCCTACGCTCGTCCAAGAGACTCAGATGGTTCAGCAGCTCGCTGTTGACCTGATTCATGACCTTCTGGCCCTTCTGCAGGGAGACAATCTCATCCACCAGGACTCTATTCTGGTTAGTCAGGTAATTGTATGATTCCGCCAGCTGCTGGACCTGCAACGTGGTAGCGTTCAGTGTCTCGGCTAGCATTCCGACCTGCTGCGTAGCCGCAAAGGCATCTTCAGCAGGCTGTGCCTTCCTAGGTGCGGGGGCCTTTCGGCGGATGTTGTCTAAGGTATTCTTGCTGTGGACGTTGAAGTTGGGATGTTTGAACTCCCAGGCCTGCGAAGAAAAACAAAGAGTGAGCACAACGCAAGCAAGTAGAGGGACCAGGCACGGGCGGGCACCAACCGAAGCTCCATATGGAGACTGGCCGTTCTCCTCGCTATGTCTGACTTTGTGGAAGTCGTATTTGTTGAGTTGTCGAACGAAGCTCGCGAAATTGCTGTGCTTGAAGTGTTTGGGCAAGATACTCTTTGTGAACCTTTCGTTCTGTTGTCCGGGTCACAATTTAGTATCAGGTCTCGCTGGCTCTAGCGAGTCTAAAGTGTGAGGAGGGCTTGTTGGTAGTCGGGGACGCACCTCAAGCACGACGAAGCTGTCGCCGCCATCTCCCCATCTCACGACCTCTGTGTAGACCGGGTCTTCTAGCATCCTAGGTGTCTGGTAGTCAGCATATACATACTGGGAAAAAAGAGACATGGGTTGGGGGGGGGGAAGGCTTAGCAGGATAGCATGTCATACTTGTACAGCTTGCGAACCTGTAGACAGGGCGCGATTAGTTCTAGATGTCAGGAATGTATGTCTCTTTTCCACTTACAAAGTCGCTTGAATTGCTCGCTGCACCCGGTGCAGCCATCTCGCCCTCGGGGGCCATGACGACAGAGGCAATGGCTTGCTATCTTGCCGCGGACAATGACTTGTGCTGCACGATCACTCGTCCGTCCCTGGAGACTTCCGAAGTTGCTCTTGTCCTCAAGTACCTCTACCCGGTGACAGCACCTGGTGGAGCTTGGAACGCAGACCCGATTCCCTGTGACCGTACTGGAGCTGGTGCGCTTCCTCCTCAATCCCAAGATACATGTATGTGGTTGCTGACGTAAGGAGGTCGAGAGGTTTGGATTTTCGAGATGAAGGTTCTGGACTCGGTCGCGAGGTTTTGTAGGCGTGTACGTCTACTTAAATGTTGGAGGACGGGCCGACGTCACTGGTAGTCAGTCTCGAGACTACCTAGGTACGGCGGGGGTGTCGCAAGCTGGTCGAGGGCCGTCGAAGAACATGGGCCACAGTGCACAAGGCAGGACGAGTTCGAAGGACGGCCGGCGGATGCGTTAGTATGGCAAGAGGGCTCGACAATTGCACGGGGCAGGAAGCTTGACGATGGTGGTTGGCAAGTGGTGAAGATCGGTCGTCTAGTTTCGCGCTGTGGAGGTTTGGAGCGGCAATGGGTCGCTCGCTGCGCTACTACCAGCTGGCGCCGAGTCAAGGTCAGGCTTTTTCGGAAGTCGGGGGCAAGAGCAGGAGCAAGGAACTCAATTTGCAGGGGCCTGGGACCTAGGGCCTGGGGCCTGGGGCCTGGGGCCTGGGGCTTGGGCTGCAACCTCCAATGAAGTCGAAGAGCACGGCGCAGATCAGCAAGGTTAAGGCAGGGAAGAAAGGAACATCGAAGGAACCTTGGAAGAAGACCTGAGAGTGAGTTGGCAGTTGCCCGTTCGAAAGAGGGAAGGAACGTCCTGAAGTGCTGACGTCCCTGGGGAGAGAGAGAGAGAGAGAGCGCAACTCTTTCCCAGATTCGGACGGGACATGCCTGTCAAGTGTCATTGCCCAAGCAGGCATGGTCGACTTTTACTTTTACTTTTACATTTACCGACTGGGAACCAAGATTGACCTCACTTCCTCATCACTACTGGCCCGAAGGTCGATCTCACATCTCACATCCAGGACCACACTGTGCCCGTCCTGCGCTCTGCCTGTGATAAGAAGCATGCAGGCTTGCGGGCTTGCAGACCAGCCCATGTCAATAACTCAACGACTTCGTACCTAACCGCTTCATCCAGCGCCGTCCAGGGGCCCGAAAAGTGACAGTTGGGAGCCGTCGTGGAGACCAAGTGTGACTAGCACGGCACCTTCAGCCCTTGCAGCCTGGGTCCCGCGGCTCTTGTCAAAATCTGTAGCGTGCAGCGCGCAACACCAGCGACGAGAAGAGTACATGACATGTTGACATCAAGGTACTGCAGCACCTAATAAGGTACTTTTTGATCTATTGACTCGCAACCTCGGGTTTTCGCACAGGCCAGTTTGACATTGGCCCTAGTCACCCCCCTCAACCCCCCTCACCCCCCTCGCCTCACTCGCCTCACTCGACCTGACTCTGTTCGGACTTGTTGTTGCCACTTCAAAGTCGAGTGATGAAAGTGGGTGGGGATTGCTGATGCCCTGTGGGGTGCGTTTCCTTGACCATCCTCTCCGCCGTGGCCATCCTGGCGGTCTACTTTTTTTCTTCTTCTCGAATCAGCAAACACCATGTTTCTACTACTAGTGTACTAGTCCTTCGTACTGGGGTTCCTGACATCTCCTCCCTATCTCGCCCAGCAAATCTCTGTCGATATTGCTCCACGACATTGTACGGACTGTCCTCACCCAGGGGCCGACGGCAACATCCCCCATCCTCCTCCACACCAACATCCGAAACACCCACCACGGCCGTCTCTCTCCATTCCGACTCTCTCACGGGTCCAGTGGCTGTTCTCTACACGGTCCTCCCGAGACACTTAGACTTCCAGTCCCTTGGTAACCCAACAACGCCCTCCCATCATCCATCATGCCAACGCAACGCTGTCGCGCGACCTGTCACCGAATTGTCTCGGGTCGGAGANNGACCCTACCCTATACTTGTACCCCCCCCCCCTTTTTTTTTTGTTTTAGCTGTGTTCTGTTTCGAGTTCTGTGGGTTTAGCCTCGCTTCTCTCCACGTTTTCCGCCCGTGGTCTAGAACTTCTTCGACTCCCCGGGTCGAGAACAGGACCCTGAGAATTGCGGATTAGGAACCTTATCGAGTCGCAAGCCACAGGATCAGGATCCCAGGGGAACGGTTCCGAGGATTCCAGAGTGCATGCGTTGCATGGTACTGTGGTAGGGGACCCGTGACAGCGGCCGACGGCCTGTCCCGATGGGGCCCGCCTTGGAATGAAATCTAGATCTTGCCGCATCCACGGGGCTGAGAAGCTTGCTACAGCTTGAATGGCAAGCTCGCTTCCTTTTCTGGAAACACTCATGAACCTTCAATGAGACGCTGGAGACATGAGATTACACTTTCAGAATGTATATAAATCCGAAGTCTTCCCAGCCTGCCGAGTATGCTGTGTTACCTGCAGATACAATGACAGAATGACCAACACCCATGGCAAAGCATCACAGCGCCCCATTCGGGACCCCTATCAGCACCCCTGCCCGCCCTGCCCGCCCTGCCCGGCAAAAAAATAATAAAATTATATCGAATACTTCGGCCCGCAAGAGCCGAAAACATACCAGCACCCTCGATCTGTCAGTACAGGCTGCCCGCGGCTGGTGCTGATGTCTCAGCCAACACTTCGTGCAGCTGCGTCTGCTTCCAGCAAAAGATCGACGCGATCGGGGCATGCTGTGGCCCTGATATGGATGCCTCGCATTCGCGTGCCGGCGAATGGCTGCCGGTTGGGTTTGGTGTCCCAATTGGAGCATGATTATGACGCTTTCTGCAAAGAGCTTAGATCCTCGAACGACCGCAGATTTCCGCGACGTGCCGCCCATCCTCCTGTCCCTCAGGCAGCCAGAAAAAGAAATTTTAGAAAGGGAGGGAGAGAGAGTGTGAAACATCAAACACCCACCGTCTTAGTCATTATCAGCCATATCAACCCTAAGACACACGCCAAGGGCGACGACGATGACCTCTGGAGGAGAAAACTGCTGTCGGCCTTCTAGGTACTCAAGCTCCGCGTCGCATTGGGCACTGACAATCCTCGCCGATCGCCTCACCATCAAGTGGTCGACAGATCTAAACAGCCCCATGCTTCAGCTGAGGTCTGTCCGCTTTGGAAAGCTAAATTGGGCCATTTCCATAAACTCTCGAGTTAACCAGGGTTGAACCCAAACGCTCACTTTACCTCGCTGGATTTGTTGCTGAAGGAGCAGTGCTGTCATGCCGCTTGGCACGAGCGCCCCTACCCGCGGGTATGTTCATTGACAGGGCTAGATAGGTATGCTCAACCCTTGACTACCACTCTCTCTCGAGATATATAAATATATGTGTTTGTAAACAGTATGATCTGTCGTCTGTTTATGACTCTATAACCCCCCACAGTCGGGTTGCTTTGTAAACACACTCGGTGCCTAATTTTGAATCTCGACTGAGAAGATGTAATCCATCACGGCTCGCGACACGGGGGCCGCAGACGCTCAGTTTATGCGAAGATGCGCCTTCCAAGTAATGACCTCAATGATGGCCCTGTCTGTGCATCATCTTGATGGTCAGAAAACGCCTAGCCCAGACTCGGCATCCAAGGCGAACATCTCACTGACCAGCTAGGTAGTGTGCCCGTCACTTTAGCATCGCCGCCTGTATAGGTACCTTGGTGAATGTGGCTACATGGAATGGTCTTCGACGCGTGGGAGACAGAAGCAAATCACATTCCTCAGCTCTTCCAAGCAGATCCTGTAATCACGGCTGGGCAATCGTCATAATGAGGCCATGTGTGGTTCCCTGGAGAGATATTTACTCACTCAAAGCCTTCGGCATTCGACTTCCCAGATAATCAAATGATAGTTCAGTTGCGGCTTTTCTAAGGAATTCGAATTGCAAGACAGCCCGGAATTGTCCCGGCCATAGGGGGCGAGGTGCACTCGGCCCCTTGAGTAGTGCCATGTTCGGCATGCCGGCTTGCCATGTGGGCTCGCAGGTTTTCCACACCTGGTAGATTATGTTTCTGTTTCACCAGCCTCGCGGCTAATGTACCCGTTGATCCCAACGACAGGACCATGTCTGGTAACTAACTACATTTAGCCCTGAAGGAGCGCCACTATATCGGATGTACATCCTAGAAGCAGCATGTACTTATACATATATACAATCTCCCTTTGGCATAGCGGCGTTCGTCTGTGACATCCCGTCCATGCCACTCAGTAAGGGCATGACGGTCTTAACCCCATCACCATTTTCTCTATCGCACAGCCACCCATTCCCTCCCGAGAATCTCTAGTCCAGTGCGCTGCGTCCCACAAGGCCACATGTCCTGCCCAGTTCTCTACCCGTTAGGATTTCAAGACGTAGGTACTTCTACCTCCCGATATTGAGTCCACGATCCCGCCGATCCTGCATTCTTTTCATCTTTCCTCTGGATATATCGGGAAGATACGAACCGAAGTTTAGGTATCATCAAAACATGTCTTCGCACCTGCGAGACTCTTGATACAATGCTGCATCATGCCCGCTGGAGAGGTGAAACGACTTGAAGATAAGAATGATTGTACATGAATCTGAAGAGCTGATGACGGTGACGGACACGATGTTTGAGCAGACCCATGGCCCGTATGCCAGTGGGAGCATGCTCTTGTATAGTGTGAAAGGGATCTAGAGTATGACATATCGAAACATGAAGGAGGATGAGCAGCAGCCTGAATGAACTTGCCTCCCTGGCCGTGACATACGACATAGCCAAGGCATCACTCGGCCTCCAGCTGATCTCTGGGTGCTTTCGAGAATTGTGGACCAGGCTGTCCCTCGGCCTTCGACGCCTTCGTCTTTCCGAAGCACTTTGTTCCTATGCTGACTAGGACACTGAAATTAAAGATGCACCTGGCAACCACAATGTCTACTGGCGAATGAGCATCAAGATGGTGGTATGTTTCAGCTACTGGATGAGTAAACAGCAGGAACCAAGCCAGGAACCTCAACCCTGTCATGGCTGAAGCAGGAGAGGAACGGGGTCAGGGACTTAGGCTGGTCATGAAATGCAAGCAACCGTGTTCAGTCTTGAATATTATCAATATCAATAGAAGAGCTAAAGGAAGAGAGGCCTTCGTAGGGACCTCCACTCAAGCTTGTAGATAGGCAGGCAGGCAAGTGTACAGCAACCTTGAAGATCAACCTCCAGAACAAGGACATGGACACCCAAAGCAAGCTCGCCCGACCATGGTCTCACGACGACACGCAAAAAAGCAGTACCACCCAAACTAAAATGGCAAAAGAAAAGCTCAATGCTGGCAGTGCGGTTCGAACGCACGCATCCTTTCGGATAGCAGAGTGTTAAGGAGTACTTAAATCTGCCGCCTTAGACCACTGCAAGGCGGGTTAGCGCGCGTTGCGCGTCCGAAATCAAGTCGAACGTAAAACATACCTCGGCCATACCAGCCTAAAACATGATTGGTTCGTTTTACTGTTTAGATATCATCTATATACCTGACTTTGATTACAGATTTGCCCAGTGAATCTCTATACTACTACATGCATGGGAGGCAGTAAATCTGTACATACAGCTGTATTGCAGCCCGGTCCTACCACTGCAAGAAGCAAAGCCTTCGATGCAAGGCCCCACAGAGTGATAGTTTCAATGCAGGACTTCTCTTCTGCGGATGAACAAGGTTTATAGAGTCTGCTGCTCCATGTCCCCGAGAATAGGTACCGATGGTTTCCTGACTGTAATTGTCGCTACATTCGCCCGAAGACTGGACACTTAGCATTACTGTCGACTTTCCTATATTGGCCAATCTCACTGTGAGGCACGTACAAAAGAGCGGCTCAGCATTATGCCGAGGTTATGGGCCACTACCTGCTGCTCTGTGCCGTCTGCGCCGTGTTCAAATAACCTGTCCAATGTCATTGAAGCGTGCACAGAGACATGGGGAATGATGCAGGCCCATATATATCTCCACTTTGCCGTACGGAGGGATACCATCCGGAGGCAAGTGTTCTCTCAACTCATCAAGCAGCCAGATGGTCTTCATCTTCAGTTAGAGGCCCTCCGTCCACCGAGGCCGTTCCTCGATGGCGAAATATCTGATCATCGGGCAGTTTACCTATCTGATAAACGGGACCCCTCAGTCGCAGGCGGCAGGGGCTCTGTGGGTGTAGGACCTCAGAAGTCAGCCCCCTGAAATTCGGCCACGTCACCGACGATACGCTATTGGCATTGTTACTGAGCTGCCTCGGACTAGCTATGTCGATGATGCCTGGATTGCAGCGGCATCACAAGCTAGTTTCGAGCGCAGGTGGCTTAGTTGTGAAGCTCTTACGGGCTTGATGTCATCCCACCCACTCTAGTCGAAGGGCTATTATTTTGCTCCATTGCTGCGAATGATACTGTATAGTGGGTTAAGCATCATCTATTGCATGATGAAAACCGCCAGAGCTTGTTGTTGGGCAGGCCAACGGGCAATAAATTGATGATGAAGACAAAAGGTTTACGTCTCTATCCCAGTCGTGACGAAATAACTATAAACACACCGCCGTACCTCCATCGCTCCTGACATTATCATAAGCTCTTGTAGCTATTTAGGTATATTGACGGCTTATAAAAAAACCCAACAACCACCCACTTACTAAGCTGGACACTATTGCCAGACAACACTCCTCTTGAATGACTGCATAAGTTCGCCATCCCAATAACCAGCTAGGTGTCTAATTCTCAGCCTCGTTTTGCAGAAAAACAATAGCCAAACCGTTAGGTAGACTAAAGTAGATAGATAATATCAAGATTTTAAGAGCTTTATAACGAACTTCGCCAACGAGAAGGTAAAAGCGCCAATCTTGTCTTCTATGAGGACTTGCCCAGAGCCTGAGAGAAGACCAGAAGACGGCCAGCGCACCAGCACTTGCAGAAAACAGAAGTGCTTCGGTCTCCATGGTAGATGACAGGCCAATAAATAGCGGCATGCTTGACGAGGCAATGGAGTTCTCTGAGAGGATTTAACAGACAGTAAAGTGGAAGGAGTCAAGTCGGCAAGACATCCCGAGACTATGCGCACTTTGAGAGCACAGTCGATGCTTGAAGCTGCTCTCATTTCCGTTTCATACTTATCCATCCAGCCATCTAGGTAAAACTGAAGCATTCAAATATAGCACATCCTCGAGCCGTGATTTTGTTCAGTGACGGAAGCTAATATTCTGAAAGCCTTGGACCCCATTATACAGCTCCAATGTTTTTCTCCTGGTGCGGGCATTATGGCATGAGGTCTAGGTGTGGGTGTTGGTAGTGTTGCCCGGGGGTCGCAGTCATGTTTACCGATTCACCTCCTATGCCATATTGAATGCCAACGGTGTCAATTCAGAACCATGAAACTTCTTGTGTTGGCCCGGTCACAATACATCGTGAGTTGCACACACACACACACACACACACACCACGCGGGGACCTCAGGAGAGGGCCGCCCGGAGGTGAGACGGCGAGCGGCTGAATATCTTATGAGGAAACGATTCATCTCTGAGAGAAAGGTACTAAGGCCTTAGATGATAAGGTGAGATCTTACAGCAAACGCGTCCTATCTATGATTGGGTCGGAAAATTTATTGTTTGAGTAGCTGACATGGTGTCTTGCAGCCGGCTGTCCAAAGAATGGTCGTCGGGCTGCCGGGACCGAAAGCGGCAAATTGTATAATCCCTGCAGTTCTAGGAACGCATGTCGGACAAAGAGGTCGGTGCCCCGCTTATATTTTCGATGGTGGTGGGGTGAGTCTTGTGTTCAGCCTTGAAGTGACTCAACTTCGCGTTCTACTACCATACTTTCCACAATACCCGAGAACCACGATGCGCATATCAAGCTGACAACCCTCACCTACTTTCTACCATCCACAATCCCCTACAAGAGCCCTCCCGACAGATTCAAGCCCTCCGCCATGTCACACAAGGGTGGCAAAGCCGCGGGCAAGGGCAAAAAGCCCGCGGGCAAGGGCGGCGCCGAGGAGAAGAGCGAAGATGCCCTCAAAGCAGTCGTGAGTACGATTGAGGAAGCTTTGCCGCATTGCATTATCTGACCTGTCGGACGCTCCCAGATCCTCGCAGACTACTTCCAGGACCGTTTTGTACCATTCACTCTCGAGAAGCCAAGAGTAAGGGCCCTTCGACCTCGACACGTTCCCTTTGCGCCCCCACTGACCATGCCCCTCCACAGTGTCTTTTACCCTTGGCCAACACACCCCTGATCGATTACACCCTCGAGTTCCTGGACATGAACGGCGTACAGGAGGTAATCATCTACACTAGCAACCACACCGACCAGATCGAGAGCTACATCCACGAGCATCCGCGCTGGAGCCCATCGAGCAAAATCAATCCATTCTGCTCCGTCGACATGATCCGAGTCTCGGACGCCAGCTCGGTCGGCGACTTCCTGCGCGACTTGGACAAGAAGTCACTGATCTCAGGAGATTTCATACTCGTCCACGGCGACTGTGTCGCAAACATCAAGCTTGACGCTGCTCTGGCAAAACACAAGGCACGGCGCGAGGCCAACAGGGAGGCCGTCATGACCATCGTGCTGAATGAAGGCGGTCCGCACCAGAACAGAACAAACGCGAAGGGTATCACACCAATATTTGCAATCGAGTCCACCACAGGCCGATGTCTGCATTACGAGGAGATGAGCCCGCTGCAGAGCGACCACTACGCGATCCTGGACCCATACATTTTCGAGCACGAGGCCGTGGAGATTCGAACAGATTTCATTGACCCCGGAATCGATATCTGTACGCCGGATGTTCTGGCGCTGTGGTCAGAGAGCTTCGACTACGAGCTGCCCAGGAAGAATTTCCTGCATGGTGTCCTGAAGGACTGGGAGCTGAACGGCAAACTCATCTATACCGAAGTCGTCAGCGAGGGTTATGCGGCACGAGCCAACAACCTGCAGATGTACGACTCGATCACGCGAGATGTTCTCGACCGACACACTTTCCCGCTTGTTCCCGACTCGGATATGGTCCAGGGCCAATCCTATGTCATGCAGAATGATGGCGTATGTCGAGAGAAGGGTGTTGAGTTCGAATCAGACACAAGTATTTCAAAATCTGTATTCGGGCACAGGACTACTATTGGCAGCGATACCAGGATATCAAACAGCGTGGTTGGCCGGCGATGCTTCATAGGGAAGAATGTCCAGATCGAGGACAGCTACATCTGGGACGATGTCACCATTGAAGACGGGGCAGTAATAACACGCTCGGTCATTGGTGGCTCGGCCACTGTGGGTAAGAACTGCAAGATTGGAGCTGGCTCACTCATATCCTTTGACGTTACCATCTGCGACAACATCACCATCCCTCCCGCCACAGTGCTGTCATTACTCTCACACGACCGCGATTCAATCAAGACCGACCTCAAGCTCCTCGGCCCCAAAGGAAAGGGCGCCATCTACAAACATGAAGAAGACGAGGAGGACACCGACCCAAGAGACCCATGCTTACTGCAGAAGTCTTTCATCTATTCCGTTGCAAACTTCAACATTTCCACCTCCTCCGTCTCCACCCTCTCCTCAGAGGTCGACACCGAGTCAGACGACTCAGACGATGACGATGCCGCCAACCCCAATGCAACCGTCCGCTCGCGCCTCTCCTCCTTTGCTTCCGACGACTCCGGATCCGGCTCTAACAAAGCCGCCTTCCACAAAGACGCCGTCAGCGGGCTGCTGGACGCGCTGCGCGGCGAGGATGCGGACTTCGAGGGCGCGAAGCTGGAGTTCATGGGCCTGCGGCTCAGCCAGGATGCTTCGGACTCGTCGGTGCGGCGCGCCGTGTCGGCAGCCTTCGTCCGGCGCGCGGTTGAGCTACTGTCGGTCGAGAAACTGGAGCCTTCCAAGGCGGCGGAGCGGGCCATCAACGCTAAGAGCGGAGCGGCCAAATTCCTGCGCGAGGTGGGGGTCGGCAGCGGCTCGAAGACGGAGCAGGTGGAGTTCATACTGGCGATGCAGAAGAGCCTAGTGTCGCATGCCGAGACCGTTGACACGGCGCGGCTGGGCACGCTGCTTGCGGCGATGCTGCAGCACATGTACCACGGAGATGTCCTTGAGGAGGACGGGATTTTGGCGTGGTGGGCGGATAAGAGGGCTGCGGAGGGGGAGAGTCTGAGTGCGGTCCGGGGACGGTGCAAGAAGCTCGTGGACTGGTTGGAGGAGGATAGCGAGGATGATGATGAGGATGAAGATGAAGATGAAGATGACAGCGACTAGTAGCATTTGTCTCATCCTCCGTCTTCTCGAGAGTCAGGGAAGGCAAGTGGCAGCTTTCATAGTTGAACGCCCCCATAGTGCGGCGTTTCGGATACCAAGGCTGGTTCAAAAAGGCCTCGGAATATTGTTACCCAAGCCCAATGGCAGGGTACTCACTGGTAGAGTGGCAGGATTCGCCATTGACAGATGCCGAATTCACGCAGTCCAAAGACAGCACACAGACAGAAGGGTGAGAAGGGTGAATGATGGATTTTATGCCACGGTATCTACAGGACTAATTGTTTTTCGTGTCCTTTTTTCGTCTCTGTATGTTAAGGAGAAGGTATCGTCCATGCCGTCAGCAACTCTGCTGCAATGGCCTTGCGGTCATATGCTCGCAATCCTCTCGATACCTTGCAAAACATAAGAAACCGACAGCATCTCTCCCTCTCCCATCAACCCACCTCTCCTAACACCGTGCCATTTCATAACACCTCTACTATGTTGCCAGCACTAATTCAATCTCCACCACCCCCCCGCCCACACCAAAACCCAAAACCACTTCACCGGCTCAAGGCTTCGGCACCCGCAGCGTCTTGCTCGTCATCAAGCACCCATGGAGCATGAAGACGACGACGACAGGGTGCACCTCCAGCAGGGACCCCTGGAACCACACGCCCAGGGGGACGCTCTCGTGGGTCCAGCCGCTGTAGACCCAGTAAGCCATGAGGGCGTCCAGACCCAGGGAGGTGGGGATGGGAGTGCCCTCGAAGTACTTGGCCTTGCCGGCGGCGTCCTTGGGGATGGCGGTGGCGGTGACGTTGAAGCGGGCGAGGCGGGTGAGGCCGCACAGGACGAAGAAGGCCAGGCAGAGGTGGTCGAGCGGGGTGCGGAGGCCGATGGCGAAGGCCACGACGGCGGGGGCGAGACCGAAGGAGATCTGTTGTTGCGTTGGCAGCGCGCGTTAGCTGGGATACTGGAGGAGGAGAGGGAAGAGGGAGGGGGTGGATGGGGAGCTGGTTTTATTGGTGTTTTTTTTTTTTTAAAAAAAAAAANNCTTGCCATCCATAAAGTCGAAGAATAGGCCGAAGGGCAGGAAGGCCAGGGCGGCGTACAGATTCCCGGTGGCGGAGGGATCGCCTAGGCAGTACCGCATGGAGGAGAAGACGGACATGATGCCGCAGAAGCCGTTGAGCTCGGTGATGAGGTCGGCGAGGTGCAGGGCGCGGATGAGGGAGAAGTGGCCTGTCTCGGAGGAGAGGAGGGTTTTTTGCTTGTCTGAGTAGCTGAGCTCGGTGGAGGAGGAGGAGTCGGAGGAGGAGTCGGGGGAGGGATTGCCGTTGGGGGCAGTCTTGGCGAGGGTGCTGCGTTTCGACATTTTGGGGGGACTGGTGGTGGTGGTTTGTGTTGTGAAGGGTCTGCTGTGGTGATGTTGTCGTTGGCAGGACGACTGGACTGGGCGGATGGACTGGTGGGTGGTGGGTGGTGGTGGTGGGAAGGGAAAGACGGGATTTTGTACTTTGGGATCCTGAAAACTATGAGGATTTAAAGAAGTCGGCGGGTCTGTGACGGAGGGCTCCCAGTGGTGCAGCGGCAGAATGGCAGCAGTACGACGTTGGTTTACGACGTTGATTCACAAGCTGTGCTTCGTCGGCGGTTGAAGTGTGGCAGAGGAACAACTTTGCTGCAGGCCAGTCAGTCAAGGTTGGTCTGATGCCGTCATTTGCTACCTGTTTCGGGCCTAGCCTCGGCCCTTGGGGTCCTGCAGGGATCCTGGCATTGGGGGACAGCAGAACCGGCCAGCTTAATCATCACCACGTCACTCAGTATCCATGTCCACGTCCCGTGGCTTCCCGCAACATAGACGCCGGCCCACGCAGCTAACGCCGCCACAACCCAAGGACCAAGTTTCGTACCCAGCACCCTCACATGCTCCGGGATCTTCCTCTCCAGAAACTCACACAGCGGACCCCATCCCTCCCTCTGCCATCTTGAAGTCCAGCAGCCTCTCCTTTGGCACCATCTCTCCCATCCGCCGGTAGTGAGCCTGGTATGCCTCCCTCGCCTTGGCCCTCAGCTCATTCACATTCTCCAAGCGACGGAACGACTCCCTTCTCAATGCTAGCATACCACTTCTCCACGTCCCGCTCCACGAGAATCACCTTGGCCTCGGGGTATGCCTCCACCAGCTGCGTGCTGGAGAAGCGGCCGATATCTGTGATGGCCTCACAGGGGCCCCATAGCTCATCCTAGTCCGCCCGGCCGAACAGCCTGCCCGTGTAGCTGGGCAGGTTGGGGAACGTGGCGTCCGCGGCTCGTTCGAGGACCGCCCAGCCGGCTTTGTCGTTCGTTGATGGCGTCGACCCCGTGCCAGACATCCTGGTAGCCTAGCCTCCGGAGGGCGGCGGCCATGGACGCCGTGCCTGTTCGTGGGAGGCCGAGGCTCAGGACAAGTGTTGGCCGGTTGGCACGGTTGTTCTTGTCCTGTGCTGATGTGGTGGAGGGTGCGGATGCCATCTCTGCTGTGGTGAGGTCAAGGTGGTTCCTCAACGCGGCTGCTTTAGCATGTGTACTGGAAGCTTTCTCGGGAAGCCTTTTCAATGAACTAGCGCCAACAACGCTTTTCAGGCTTTCCGAGATTACATCGTTCAAGTCAGCCGCGAGACGTACGTGTTGGCCAAACTGGGCTTTCCCAAGCACTGACCACCACCATTCCTGGCCATCAACATTTCTGGCCACCCGCAGCTTACAGATGTTATCTCGGAAGACGACCTCGGGAAGTAAACCACGAGCACGGCACGATGTTCACCTATTCCCGCGTCAGTGTAGCAATGGGAGTTGACGAAGTGAAATTGGTATCATTTGCGGTATAAAAGAAGGCGCGCCATCATCCGCTCACTTTCCATCACAGGGTATATCTGAATCCTGGGTTATCCAACTCCGTCTGGTCATGCATTCCCATCTCAATCGCCGCCGCGTCATTGGTGTGCCCGGCAGCATCTCTCGCCTTGTTCGCTCTGGACATGTAGATGTATAGCACCACCACCATGGCCAGCTTCACGGCGTATCCGACCAACATGGCGATGTATGCGCTGTGATAGCCAGCTGTGTTGGATGTCAGCACACCGGTTCGGTAACCGACTTGAGGCTTGCTCCGAGGGGATGAAGGACAGGTCGAGGGAGAACTCACGAGCTTCACTGGAGATGAAGGTCTGCGGGCCGATGATGTTGCCCACGCAGTATCCGGTAAACACCACCGCCGCGGTGAGCTGCTTCTTGGTGTATCCGGCCACATTCGACGAGATCATCGTCAGGGACATGCTGAAGCCGAGGCCTTGGAAGTAACACAGCCAAAGCGACACCAGTCGTCCCCACTGTATATCATGGTCAGCATTGCAACTATCTTCACCTTCAGCGGCGATCTCGAGAGGACACCACTCACCTTGTTATCATCCGGCAACCCGACCAACAACGCCGCCCCCAGTATACAAATCAAGTTCGCCACAATCATCGTGATGCACCGACTCTGTGACCACCGCGTACACACCCAGCCGCCAATAATCAACGCCAAAAACTGCACCGCACCGCCCGGAATCTGCAAATACTGCGTCCCCAGCGTATCGAACCCAAAGCTGTCGATGATGATGCTCGTAAAGCTCGTCAGCGCGCTATTCGGCACCTGCGCGCCCACCGCCATGAAAAACAAGATCCACGTCTTCGGGTCCTTCGCGCACTGCACCGCCTGGTACGCGCGGAAGTGGTGGTTCTTGACGCCTTGCTTGTTGCGGCTAACGCGGTCGACGGCGATGGCCTTCTCACGCGGGGAGAGGAACTTGGCGGTCGCAGGGAGGTCGGGCAGGACGAGCAGCGACACGAACCCCCAGAAGAGGCTGATGGCGCCGAAGATCAGGAACACGTACATCCACCGCGCCAGGCCCGTCGTGATGTGGCCCACCGCGTAGCCGATGAGCCCGCCGAACATGGTCGCCAGCCCGTTGGTGCAGTAGTAGCTCTCGAGCCGGAGGGGCTGCTCGGGCGACGTGTACCAGATGCTCATGATGAGGACGAAGGCCGGGTTGACGGTGGCCTCGGTGACGCCGAGGAAGAAGCGGTTCGTCGCGATGCCCGCAAAGGACTTGCAGGCCGGCGTGGTCATGAGGATGGCGCCCCAGAGGATGGTGACGGCCGAGGTGAATTTCCCGATGGGCAGGACCTGCAGGGCGTAGGCGGCGGGGAACTGTGCGATGAGGTAGCCGAAGTAGAAGATGGAGCCGAGCCAGGAGTAGTCTTGCCCGTGCAGGTTGGTGCCGTCTTTGAGGCCAAATTCGCTGGCGAAGTTGAGGGAGTCTGGCGAGGCTGTTAATCACTGGACATAGGGGGCGGCGAGGGCGTTGTGGTTGTGTGTTCCGCCTCGGGACTTGAGGGGAAGACAAGTAAGTATTCCGGGGGAGATGGTCGTGCGACTCACTCTTGTCCAGGTACTGCAGGAAGTAGGTGACGAACAAGACCGGCACGACCCGCATGTCAATCTTCCTCAGCACGCGCTTCGCCTCGGCCGCATCGTACTCCACCGCCGTGGCCTTGAACACGTCGTAATTGTCGTCGAGCGAGTCGTCCGTGCTACTTTCGATGCCAGAGTCCCGGTGCTCGGCCGGCGCGCCGGACACGGCCGTGTCCTTGGCGATCTCCGGATCGGGGTGTGAGGAGGCCATCGCGAAGGGGTGGCCAACTAGGGAGGAGCAGATTTGGGATGGATCTCCAACAAGCTAGCTGTACAGTACCAGCTCCCAAGACCCGAGAATCTGGGACCAAAGACGTCAGGTTGCGTCCCCGGGGAAAGATATTTAACCACACAGCTATGCTGCTATCAGTGGGCTGATAGCTCATGCAAAGGGATCGAATCGGACAACCTGGATGGTATGCAAGTTGTCATTGCTGGCCTGCGAGCACGCAATGTGGACCATGACGGTTGCTATTAGGAAACCGATTCTTCTGCATTGCAGATTTTTTTTCTTGACCTGATAGCATGGCTTTCTCGCCTTCGTGGGCACAGGGTAATAAACGAGGACCCAGGCAGGCATGGACAAAATCACGCATGTATTATGTGTAAAGACTGGGAGAACATATAGTTACTAAATCCTGCCAGGACCCCCAGATTAGATGGAAGACTTCGCACGCATTCTCAGCTGGGTTACCCGGGCTATAATGACCTCTATAGTCATGGACTTCCAGGTAGTTCTCACCATGATTCCTACCCCTCCTTAGCGGGCACGGCGGGATAGGGAATCAGTAGCGTAGGGTCCAAAGGCCAGTCTTCCCCAAATCGGTTATTAGGCCATGACGAGCGCCCGGGACGAAAGCACGTCAACGGCGGCCCCGCTCTGCCGCTCGCTCAACCAGACGGACCGATCCCCCCGTACAGAGGCCACGGGGGAGACACCCGGCAGTTATTGGTGGAGCCTCGAACGGTCTGGTGTGACGTTGTGAGCGTTGCTTACCTAGGTAGAGGATGAGATAGCTTCTCAAAAGAATATAACAAGGGGGGGGGCGCCGCTATGGTTATTACCGGAGTCCGGACGGAGGTCGGATCCGAGACCATGGGCCCGGGGCTCAGTAGACTGGTCACGCAAACGGCCGGTTGATCAGTTTGTCTTAATAACATGGTTGTGGTGGTTGTTTTTCAAGCTGTTAATATAGCTATAAAAGCTGTAACAGTTTCCTTCATACAATGGAGAATGCTCGAAAGCCTAGCGCCCCCTAAGGGACTTCAGACCCCTCCCGAAAAACCAATAACATTCACCAAGTCTACTGAGTACGTACTACGACTTTGGGTGTTTATGAAATATGGCGGAAGGCCATTTTCTCACATACCCCGGTAACATCTACTTCGAAACAAGCTCTCATTTCCCGCACAGATTCAAATTGGCCCAAGCGATTTCTCTGCTGGGTCAAGATCAAACATATTATGTTTTATGCACCAGGAGAGTTAGGAATTGATAATAAAAATTCATGTGACTAGACTGATACCTTCCTTAACCGAGTTTCTCTTGGCGACCTCAAGAGAAGACCGAGGGGGCGTGGACGTTGGATATAACCTTGAGATCGTCTTAATAACGACCATTGTGTTAGGTAAGTTAGGTACTCCACTTTCCTCAAATGCCATCTACAACTGACCAGCAAGTAGGTATATACATAGTAAAGGCCTAGATTAGGTCCATGCAGACTCCCGGCAGTGGATCCGTGAGCAGGTCGCCCGTGGCCCCCCTGCTCAACGTCTGCCCAACTGCTGCATCTCTTCTTCCGCTCGGATCGATTCCCTATTATTCCTCTTCCCCTACAAACTGGGCTTCCCCCAGCAAAGTTCGGCCAACGCACGGCGGCTAGGCACTTGCACGCCCGGAGGAGCACTAGCTGCATGAACCTTCTGCGGCAGCTTGCATACGATAAGGCGCCTCGAAGCTCAGGGTGCAGATGTGGGTTGGGTCTTGGTCGTGACACATGCATGTGATCTACACAAGGCAAGCAATCCAAATATAACCGAGAACTCCCGCTCCCTACTCATCTTCTGGCTCCTCTGGACAGAAACGAGCCGCGTGATTAAACAACATCATCATTGGTATTATACGTATACCCGTCTATCTACCCGCCCGTCCGCCCACCCGCCTGCCTGCCTCTGTCCTTACGCACCATCCCAGGCCGTCCAGCCTCATCCTGAAAACTCGGACCACAGGCCACAGTTCCTTTCCTAAAAGGTCGAACCCAATGAATGGATGTGCTCTCGATGAAGAGGGTACAATACAACAAACGCCAGCCTACTTGTGGAGTGTTACAAAAGAGAGAGAAGGCCTTATGCTGATTAGCCATTAAGAACGCAGTAATGTTCGTTGCTGGTTTGCTGCTGCTGTTGTTGCCCAATCATCCCCCCTTTCATGACCCTCCTGTCCAGGATTGAATTTGTTGCCTGATGTAATATGCCATGCCCGTTCCGCCCCTTATTTCCGCCTGAATGCAAAAAGTTCCGCGCGTAGCGTTGTGAGTATTTTCCTGCCTCGCTGGAAAATGTCGAGGTCCTCGCGGGTGAAGGAATGAATGTATCACTTCGACAAGTTTGTACATGAATATGCTATCCCTTACCGCCAAGACTGGCGGTGATGGACTTGGTTATGGAGTGCTGTGGTCCTCTCATTTGCGGATGATGACGGAGAACCCGTCGACCCATTGGCCACAGGAGCCCCAGACACCGCAGATACTGTAGCCGTAGGGAGGAATGAGGGTATGCCTAGAGTGATTTTGTTAGCCAAAGGCTTTCTGCACGGCAAGGAGGGTCTGTCTGAATTCACTTACGCATCACCACCAAGCTTGTTTCCAAAGAATGGCGACCGATTACCCAAAGACGTCAGGATCTGAATGCCATCGACCCAGAATCCAGATCTCACGACGAAGCCGGTGATGTACTCTCCCTTGCGGATATCTGCGTCCAGTATTCATTAGCACATGCCTCTAGGCCGACCATACGATGAGCCGAAGAACAGAACTCACCCAAATCAAACACTCCGACATTCACATTGCCGCCAGCGTTCCCAAACACCTGCCGCGAGTCATCATCATAGACAAACTCCATCCCGTCCAGCGCTGCGCCGTGGTACACCACGACCCGGCTGAGCACCCTCCCCTGCCGCGTGGCGCTTGTGAAGACAAACTCGACAGGCTGCGAGCCCTCGAGCTGGCTGAGGCCGAGCTTCTTGCCACGGAATGCCGTCCACCCTGTCACCGGGTTGCCAACCGCCAGCCGGCTCTCCTTGCCGCACAGCACCCGCACGTCGTCCACATCGAGCCCGCCGCCGCCGTGCGACTTGATGCTCAGCCGTATCTTGCCCTTGCGCTTGTTGTCGGGGAGGCGCTTGCGCAGCTCGTCTTCGGTGAGGGTGATCTGCCGCTTGACTTGGTTTTCTTCGAGGGTGCCCGGGCACTCCATCCAGGCCGTGCAAAGGTCCTCGCCCTCGCCATAGATCTCAACGAAGGATATGCCGGAGGGCGCTGTCACAGCGACCTTGCCGTCCTCAATGGGCCAAGCGTACACCGAATCATCGTGGTGTCGTGGCGGATCGTGTGGGAGCTGGAAGCATGGATGGCTGCGGAAGCGCAAGCAGTCGAGACGATGCCAGGTGCATTCGTCTGCCTGGGCAACGGGACCGCCCTTCGACTTCGTCCGGGTGGAGTAAGCCTCGTGGCTTAAGAAGGATCGGTGGAGGTAGACATAGTCTCGAAGCATCACACCGTTGGCCTGGTGAGGGCAACCGAACAAGTGACCAGTCTCATGCATGTGCGCCCCTATTCCAATATTGGCGTTCTCCCAAGAGGTACCTGCCTCGTTGCAGTCATTGGCGACGTGGTCCGTGTCAGTGGGCGTACAATCTGTGAACGCAGGCACAACTTCTTCCAGTTTCGTGGGGTAGCTGTGCAAGGCGTGAGAACCGAAAATGGCCAACTTCAAGTCTCCGCTGGAGCTACCAAGCGCAGCATGACCTCGAATCAGCTTCGCCTCGGGGTCCCAGTGGCTGTCCAAATACATGCAAGAGACGTATTGCTCCTGACCGGGCTTCAGGTTGAAGTACTTCCTCACCGCATCTGCCGCCATGGGGAATAGACCACCCTGGTCGGCAGCCTTCTGGTTCTGTTGCGCGATATCCAGATCACGAATCTCTGCCACTGTGTTGTCCATCCGGATGACATGGATGCGAGCCTCACTTCGCAGCCTTCCTTGCTCGTGATCTCGTGCGCATGTGGTGCCTTGCGTCCACTCCTCCTCGAATCTAAAAGTTCGACGTCCAAACTTGTTGCGGTACATCTGCTCTGCCGTGAAGGCTTGCCACAGATAAGCAGCCATGCGGAATTTCCGAACAGCGACATCCAGGTCATTTCCTTCCCTCTTGGCTCGCTCTGGCGGTGCATCGAAGGTCTCGGGCGAGTCCTTGGCCACCAGAATGGCCAGCTGTAGTGGTGGGGAGCCTGAGGGAGGCAGCGAGTTGATGATGAGCTGTGTGGAGTGGATCGGGTTTGATGTTCCACTGTTGGGGAGCTTCGGGCTCGAAAAGTCAAACCGCAGTCTGTTCATACCGGACTGCAGGTATACCAATGCCTTGAAGTGACAATCGTGGACTGGCCACGACACTGGCGGGTAGTCATCGTCGGCCCTTGACACCGTCACCTCGCCATCAATAGATCGTCCGACCGGCGTACCGACCGTGCCCGTGATGATAATTACCTTTTGGGAGACCTGGACAGATAATTGTCAGCCAAAGCGCTCCGTAGCGAATTTTTATAAAGCCGAGATGTTCAAGCGCAGCTGGACAGCACCTCCTTCATCAATGATGAATCATTCCTCCTGTTGAACTAAGAACCAGGTATCCCTCCTCCAGTAACTATTCCACTCATCAATAGCACCAGCACTCACCCAAGCTCCATGGCGGACGTTATCAATCTGCGGCGCATACGGCGAAACAGGCAACTGCGGCTGCGGACCCCGTCCACCCATCGCAGGCGATCCCAACCCCGTCATGCCGCTGACGCTGTACCGGCTGCTGTTGTTTGCTGCCGACTTTAGGGGTGGCCGAAGCAGAGGAATGGGAGGCACCGGCGGCGTGTCCGACTCTTTCAGTCTCTCCTTGGACAGCTGCTGGTGCAGCGCAGTGTCGGACTGGCCCGCGACCGAGGGCGCAGCGGAGGGGGGCGTCAACGAGCCGCTGGTGGGCGTCCGTCCCTGGCTGGCATCGCTCGAGGTGTCGGTGGCATCGGTCGAGGACTTTTCCGTTTTGAAGCTGGCTTTGGAGCGACGGCGGATGGACCTAATGGACAGCAGGCTGGGCGTCATGGCGGCTGCTGGTGGGACTCGGGGAGTCGCGTAGCAAACCAGTCAGACGTAGGAAAGTTGGCCTGTTGTTTCGTTTGATTGCGCGGTCGGGAAAGGGGCGAGCCACAATCTGCGATTGTCACCTGCTCTTCAGGGCGAAAAAGGCAGGCACAGTGGATGGCGTCTTGCTTGAGGGAGCCAGATGGCAGTCTCGAAGGGGGTTTGACGAGCGAACGAATGTCGTGAAAGGAGGAAGAGAGATTAAAGCGGGATCGTCATGTAATGGTGGAGGGTGTGAAGGAAGCAGGAGAGATTCTCGTTACGAGGCTGACAGAGCGAAAAAGCCTCCTCCCATCGAAGCTGTGGAAAAGTTGGGCCAAGAGAACGTCAAGTCCAAGCCAGAAAGACAGGCAAAAGCTGCGAACGACCAGTCGAATTGAATTGATGTGAATTCGGGAGGGAGGTGGACAGGATCAAGGCAGGATCAAGGATGGACGTGGGCTTGGTACGGACCACAGGCCAGGCCAAGCCAGGGTACCAGGGTGCCTTGCCTTGCCGAAGAATACACGGTAGCGACCGAGGTGGGTTTCCAACGTCTCTTCGGTGTGCTTTTCAATTGCCTGGACGCAGCGCGGGTGATTGGCGGCAGTGCGGCAGTGGCAGGATGGTGAGATAGCAGGGAAATAGACGAGAATGTGGTTGTGGTTTCGTGACAATGCGTGGATATCAGGTTGAATTGATGTGGATGTTCCCAGATGACGTAGGCCCGGTTTTCGCACCAACGACCCGCAACGGATGCCAAGAACATGAGCCGATGCAGAAAGTCGAGAGAAGCACCTGCAGAAGCACCTGGAACCGGGTTCGCAAGTGGTGGCTGGGACGTGGACCTGTCCGTCCGGATTTCAGGGGCAGGAAACAGCAGGAAACAGGAAACACTCTTGATTCAGGGCGGAAGGAAGCCAGAAGAGCAGGAGAGATAGGAGGGGAAGGGAAGCGAGGATTCGTACGAAGCAGTCAAGGTAGTGTACACCATAGGTAAAACAAGACAAATACGCTGGAAATGGCAGATGCACGTCGTTTCGGCGCACAGCAGGATCGTGATTGCGACACGGATCGTGTCTGTGCTGCTGAGGGTACGAAGTACTATGGTACCCTGCAGTAACACCCAGGCATGTATGTACATAGGTACTATGTAGTATTTTAGATATTATCTGCAGATTCAGATGCCGCCGCCGTCGAGAAAAGCTACCGTACTACCTACCGCCTAGCGCCAGCAAGTGCCTCGGAAGACGCATCACACAGATATCGCATCGGTCTATTGCCTGAAGACTCACAGATAAGATCGAAAGCAGGCTTTTGAGGATTTCGGAACCAGAGCAACATGGGGCTCGTCAGGATGCCGTGGCTTCGATATTACGAGCAGGGGTGGATGCGCCCACCCTGGCTGCAGATCGCCCGAGATATAAAGATGGGACACTGTCATCTCTGTATTCTATACATAGATAGTACTCTATGCCCGCGTGAGGCTGCTGACCAGCAGGTGGATATAAAAGGGGGCGCTCTGTGCATCCTCAGAAACAGGTTGCCTCGACCGTCCAGCCGTCTTGGTAGCAAGCCATGACTCTCTTGCGGCAGCACGCATATCAGGATGGCGCAAGTGATGGAACCGGTTGATCGGCTTGGTGGACCCGTGGACCCCCCCTTGTAGCTACCACTAGCCAGCACACAAGAATGGTGTGAAGCTATGTACCCCCGGTGGATGTGGGGACGCCCCGAACCCAAAAAGCCTGCCGTCCCATTCCGGAGGCTCTGCCGACTCCGTCCTTGATGATTTGCCCTGCGGAATACGAGAAGTCCCTATGGGGTGCGTACGCAAGCATGGAAATAACCCTCCTATTAGCTCTAATCGCAGCCTTTCAAGTCTTCGATGGACTGTTGAGATTGTCAATTTCATCCCTGCCCTCGTACGGAGCTGGTAGGCGCCTGTGTCTCCTCCCGCAAGGCCACGTTCGTGGAGGCACTCATATAAGAGCCATTGCTCAATGCCGCCTGCCATGTTTGCCATGTTTGCCATGTTTCCATGGCCTGCGCCAGGTCGCTGCGCGAGGTGCCGCAAGCTCTCAGGTGATTTTGTCATGAACGGCACCACCATGTCGTACAAAGTACTCATTCATCCCTTTGGAGGGGGGGGGGGGCGTTCGAGTGTCACCCACTTGCATCAAGACAGCGCTAGCTTCATGCACCTCCATCGGACGGTGGCTTCGCGCCATGGATCTGTCTGAGAATCCGATCCTCCATCACGGGGGATCTGCCGGCGCATCCAGTGTTGATCATCATCAGGTGGTGGTACTCGATCCCGCCGCAAGCTGCCCTAGGTTGCGGAAGCTGAGAAAGGTGAAAATCCCTATCAGCGTCCTACTAAATTCCGCCCTATCAATATTAGGCAGTCAAACTCTCCCAGCGTCCATCACTTATGCCTCTAACAAATTAACCCTAAACTGGTCTGGTGTCTGGTGAAAATCAGTCAGGTCCTGTACCACGATGGTCTCAGCTCCCGGCATCTTTGAGACCATGATGTCCGTTTGGATCAAAGAAGTAGTCTAAAAATGAAACAGTTCGTCGGGAATTGACCATTCTATTGTATCGTCGGAGCCAAATGGTTTCTTGAAACAGTTCCTGACTCCGGAAGCCATCATTGGCCGGTCGTCATATTGCCGCCACCAGCGAGCCAGCGTTCACGAGGCTCCATTTTGATGCAGAAAGCTTCCGGCCTTAACCCGGAAATTCTCCACACGTCCACCTCCTTGCTTGGAGGAGGCTGCAGGCTATTGATGGAGTCGCGAGGCTACGGCAGCCCTGATCTATCGATCGACCCCCCTCGTACAATCTTGCGGAGTGGATTGAGTGGCATTGGTTGGCTCTCAAGCCGTTGGTCCGGCTCTGTGGGAGACCCTCAACATGCAGGCATCAGCTCCCAACCTCAAGGTTGCTCGCAGCCTTTGATGACCTTCACCTGTGCTCCGTATCCTGATCACTCATTGGCAGCCATTGCATGCCCCGCCTGTCATTGCAAGTCTACGGACTCGCAGCCTCGGCTACACCATACGTTCTCTCTTCTCCCGCTCCTACAGGGAGAACTGACACCCTCCTCTGAGGTCCTCAGTACCGTACCTAGAGAAGGACAAGACCGTTGAGAAAAGGAGCCCAGCTTTGAACGGTGTGTTGCACTCCCACTGCACTGCATGATGAGCGTGTCCCTCAGATCCTCAGGTGTTAGCTGCGTTCTCTCCTGCCATCACGGCATGAACCGACGTTCTCGCTGGACATCCAACCGCCAGTCTGGATGCTCAATCCTCTCCTCGTTTTCCACCAAGCGAACCTAGGTGTGCAAGCCATACCTCAAAAAACCGAGTCCACCTCCGACATCGCAGCTCTGCAACAATCTGAGGCCGACATTCATTCTAACGATAGCGACACCGGGTACCAAAGCTGCAAAATCGATATTGTCCGTATGATTCGTGATCGGCTCGCTTGTCTGCCTTGCTGTCATTAACAGAGCCCTATGCCCGCAGCGCATACTCGCGTTCTCAGTGTGGCGTTTGCAGGGCTCCCGAGGTCTGTCCAGATGATCCACCAAGACCGTAAACGACCTCACCGGCTCCTCCTCTAACCCCCCCTCCCAAACACCTCCTTATCAAACGAGTTCTCCTTCTCTAGCGTTTCCTTCTTCTGATCCACGGTCGCCGTTCTCTTCCCCAGTTTTCTGGCTTTTCAGCTTCACTTTTCCCTCCAGCTGTTCAAACAACCTTCGTCGTCCTCCATGGCATTCCATCAGCGCATGCCATCGTCTCGGGCTATGTCAAGTTTCCAATGAGAAACAAAGCAACATGTCGTTCTAACTGGCCCTGATGGCTTACCTTTTAGGGCGCGGACCATTGTACCGAGGTGCAGGAGGGCCTTGCAGACAATTTTGAGCAACTATGGCGAGAATTCGTCGAACCATACCCCATGCTGGATCTGATGAGGATTTTCACGTGGCTCACTGTTCTTGTCTAGTATCCCATCATGGGCGTTTTCCGTGCGCCTGAAGTGTCGCCAGCTGTGCGCGCCTGCTTCCCCTCGAACAGGCTCTGAGAGGAAGATTGGTCTTCCAGAGATAGCCGCCATAGTCAGAGATGATGACGGTGAGTTATGGCGTCTTTCCTAGTTCTGTGACGGGATGCTCGCCTTCACGTGGTCAGTCTCGTGACTGGTTTCCTATACGGCACGCCTCTCTTCGTCCCACCCTCGTCTTGAAGATCTGCAGCGAGGACCACTTGGTCCAATACCAGCCCTGCTCCACCTGCTGGTCTTGTGATATATGTCCTGCAGCGACGTCACTTCCACCTTGCCTGTAGGACCCGCTTCAAACTCAAGTTCTGCTTACCCCCATACTTGGGCGGTTTGTAAGTGAGACCCCGGCTCCTCAGAGCACACTTGTCCGCCAGGAGCCATGTAATGCAGACAGATACTGTCAATCGGTCATCGCTCGTGTGATGTCGAGTGGCATCGTCGACGGAATCTTTGTCTACACTCGAAGAACAGACATCAGTGTATATCGAGAGCTACTCCTCGCCTCCATGAATACACGTCTGGCAACCATGCTGGCGGCGTGAGGACCGTCAGGTCTCGATATCCGTCATCAAGATGCCCTGACTTCAAATCGCGGGAGCAACAAGGCTAGGATCTCGCAGTCTTGACAACTTTGGGAGAAATCATGGTATGGAGGGTGAGTATGAAGGGATGGGGCAGTGTGATGACTACTTTCTTGGCTACCTTAGGCAGTCCACCTTAGGTAGTCCACCTTAGGTATCCCATCCATTGGAGCGAAAGGTCTCCGGATGTGACGCGATCCTGCACGAAACGCGTCTCATCAAGCGGAAAAAGGTATCAACGGGGAGGAAGGACCGACCAATGAGACCTTGTGTCCATCGATCGTACGAGTCGATAAGACACAGCCTAGCCTCGGAGGTGCTTTGACAGAAGACATCTCGATCAGCGATCAACCTTTCCCAGGCGGAGGAGGGGGGTGCTGGGGTCCCCAGAAAACGCAGAGCACCAAGCTTGATTCCTTGGAGAGGCGACCGGGGTTTAAATTGACCGTAGTATTGAAGCTTCAATGGATGTCAGTTGTCGATGCGTGGACACCGGGTTTTCAGGAATGCCGTCTCGATAGCCGCCTGCCACGGCTGATTTTCAGCTGTGGTGATTCATGCAGAGAACAGTTGGAATTGGCCTTGATGATTGGATTTTCTTACGGGCGTCGGCCGCCAGAAGAATTCGAGTGATTTGCCCGAGCAGGACGGACCAGCTGTCAGTCGGGCCGTCGAGCCGTCACATCGCGACGACGAATTGTGATGTCGACTTGATGGGCGATTGGCAACGCAGTTTCACCATGGACTGAGGAGAAAAGCGTCTTGACTGCAATTGCATGGGAAATCCCCGAAATGCATAGATTTTTCTAACCGCGGGTTCTCACAGTTACACAAGGGAATGTGCCAGAGGCAAAGGGGCCGGCGTTGGTTGGCTTGTGGTGTGGAGACGTGGGAGAGTTTATTTTTATAGAGGAGCTTGAGAAGCTTGGGCACCCGGCATCATAGCGATCCTGCGGCATTGGTGATAACGGAGCGAAGGATTCGGAACCATGAGCGCAATGGATGAGCGGCCTCATTGTTCATGGCGTGGGTGAGAGTCTCGCGCAACTCCCCGCCATGGCGGGCCAGGAGGATGTGACTGGCCGATGGTGGTAAAGCGCCTCCTGCGGGCTGGATCCAAGTTGCATTGCAGAACTTCTCAAGCTTGTGCATGTGTCGTGCTTCTGCCCACCAGCCCACCAGGAACAAGCAGATATGGGCTACGGGCCTGGCAAGCCTACCTGCCTGGCAAGCCTACCTGGCTGCCTGGGTACGGATTAGTTTCTGACATTCGGCAGTAAATTGAAAGTCCATGCGTCCACTACCAGCCAGACAGGCCGTTTGCACTAATGCGCGTTAGCTCGTGAACAGTGAGCGACTCTTTTCTGGTACAGACAAGGTTCCCGACAGAAACGCAGCGAGGATTTTCGGTTGAATGGTCCCAGCCCGCAACCCACTCGCCCACTCGCCCACTCGCCCACTCTTGACTCTCGACTCCCGACTCTCGTTTGATCTGAGAAAACTGTTCTTTTGATTTCGCTGCTGCCGGATCCATCGTCACCACAGCAGAAGCACCGTCCATCCAGCCTCCCTCCTGCAGAAATATCGAATGCAAGCCCCGTTCTTCTCCCACTGGAGACATCTTGATAGCCGCCGGCCAGGTTCGACCCGGGCGCCTGTCTCATCGGCAAACAAGCGACCAACCGCAACCCAGGCAATTTTCTCGCCGTGTCTCCAGTCTCCAGACTCCTACTACTCCGTTACTCCGATTTCCACTACTGCTCCTGCCCAACCTGCCCAACCTGCCCTGGTCGAGGTCCTCTCTGGCGAGAACTCTGGCGAGAACTCTGGCGAGAACATTGAACAGACTTCCATAATATCCACTTGTTCGACGGCCATCTGCCCCTGCAAATGTCCATGTCCCGGTACAGATTGAAAAACATGCCGTCTCCGTCCAAGAAGCAGCCCGAGGCTGTGGCAGACAAGGTCCTCAAGAGGGCTGAAGTCGGCAAGGTAAGAGATCTATCTTGCTTTCTCTCCACCCTCCTCGTCTCACCTCGTAACCGCTGACCATGGGTCCATTTTTCCCCCGTCCTCGCAGATGGCCCGCCGCCTCCAGAGCCGCCTTGCCCTGGCTCAGTTCAAGGCCAAACGAGGCTGGGAAGACCTGTCCCTCGACGTGATCGAGCCCAAGTACGAGGAAGAGCTCCGACAGCACAAGGCCGCCATACGACGCAAGCGCCTGGCCGACGGCGAGATCCTGTCCGATTCCTCTTCCAGTGCCTCCGACCTCCCATACCCCACAAGAGCCCTGATGAGCTCGCCATTGAAGGCACCCTTGTTCTCCGACGCTATTGGCTCCAGCAACGGGAGCAGTGGCCACCGCAAACGCACCTATCTCTCGAGCTTCGACAATGATCTCAACCTCCCCTCCAGTCCGACGAAACGCTATCGACTGTCTCCTACGGCCCACAAGTCCTTTCCGGGCCACGTCTCCTGGGCCGACAGCCGGCATAACCAGCTGACGCAGTCCTCGCCCATCAAGCCTCGCCGGCAGCCGCACTTCAAGACCTCGACCGGTCCCGATGTTTCCTTCCTCTCATCCTCCACTCGGCTCGACCGGAGCCTCAGCATCCCAAACTTTGCCGCTCCCGACGAAGACGATGACGACCTCCTCCCGACCCACTCTTTTGCCGTGAACGCAATAAGGTCCTCGCCACCCAGCACCCCTCCCATGCGGAACCGCCGCCTCGGCCCGAACCATGCCGAGAAGAACGGCGGGAACTTCGAGTCGAGAGAGGAGGGCGCCCAGCTGCTACTCTACATGAAGTCGTCACCTACACCGGCTGCCCTGCCGCCAAGGGGCCAGATGGAGCCGCCCTCGACACCACCACCGAAGCATCTCGGCTTCACGCCCCAGGCCATGGCCACGCCCAACCTGGACAATCCGATGTTCCCTCACACGCCGGGCCAGGCCTTCAACTTTGCGGATTACTTGAACATGACGCCCAGTCCCGCCCAGAAGCAGTGGAAGACCCCAATGGGCAAGACTCCGCGGAGCGTGGCTAGGAGACACCTCGCGTTTGATCAGCCAACTTGAAGGGATGGAGTCTTCAGAACTGGTCCATTCTATGATTCTGACGACCTGACGGTTGTCTCGCCCGACTATTGAGTCGGGCAACCTATTCCTTATGTACATGATACCTGGCCAACAACGAGCCCCATACACAACAACCAACACCTGGAAATCTGCGACCCCACGGTTCCCCACGGTTCCCCACGACACTGCTAATGATTATTGCGTTTTGCATCGTTCTGCCTCCGACACGCCCTTGGATGGCAAGACACGAGAGAAGCACGACGTGCGTCGCCTGCACATATTACCTGCACCCTCTTGCCCCGATCGGACGGACGGACGGATGGAGTTTCGGACCCCTGCCACTGCACAGCACAGCTGCTTTTTCGTGTTTTCGAGAGGATTGACTGGGAGGGAGGGAACAAAATTGTATGAACAACACGGACATGAGTCTGGAAAGGAGACGGGATGAGTTGGAGGGACGACTGGTGAGAGGTGGGAAGGAACGAAGCTACTGCCCCTCATCTCGTAGGTTGCAGTTTCCCTGCGTTGGACGCGTCTCCCGCGTTTTCTCGCGTCAGACTTTGGAGCCAGCCAATCAGATGCTTGGTGTGTGGGGGCCGGATGATGTCATATTCGGGGAACTTTGAGAGCAGCTTGCTCGATTGAGAATTGAGCTGGAGAGGTGGAGAGGTACCCACATGCCACGAGGCACGTTGACTGACTAAGCTTGGTTGGCAGGGATGGAGAGGAAAAGTGAGATGTGGGCAATGATAGATGAATTCAATGCGTGTGGATATTCTAGTCTTGTTGCCGTGTGTTGAGGCCTCGCAGTGAAATGCACGCCACTTTTCAAGGGCAGTTGCGGGCAGTTCAGACACAACCAGTTGCAAGACTGATTTTGCAAAGTTACTAGTAGTAGTATTCGTGATTCATGATAGGCAGATAGATAGACAGATGGATAGATCTATCTTTACCTGCCAGCCTGAGCCCTACTGAGCCCTACTGAGCCTTACTGAGCCCTACTGAGCCCGAGTCTCCCCTGATCTTTTGTTTTCCCCGTGATGGTCCGTCCCATTTTGTATTTGTACATCCGTCGTCTCTTGCACGCCGGCAGAGATGGACGGTCATAAGAATGGTTTCTGGACCGACGATGGGCGAAGCGAAGTCTAGTGCCGTCATATCCACCAAGGAAAGAAAGCACTTAGGTAGGTAGGTAGGTAGGTTAGGTAGAACGCCCTCCTGATGGAGTCACGTAGGTACCTACCTAACTACCTACCTAGCCAGAGCGCTCACTCCCCGAATCGATACCACCGACCACTGAAAACCCGGTCCGTCTGTCCAGTAAGAAGAACTCTGAGCAAAAAAAAAAAAAAGAAGAAGAAAAAAAAAGAAAAAAAGAACAAGGCCCCTCACTGCTGAGCCTTCTGGTTCTCCACCAGATCCTGCAGCGCCTTGCACTCGGCGAGCTTCTTGGTCCACGCGTGAATCGCGCGGCCAAAGTCCTCCTTGCGCTCCTCGCACTGCGCCCCCTCCTGCTGCACGTCCATCACCTCCTCCATGTACGCCATCTGCAGCCGGCCCTGCTCGTCCTCCAGGTCGCGCACGCCCGCGACGCCGACGACGTCATCCTCCTCCTTGCCGCCGCCCTGCGCGTCGAGCACCGCGGCGTCGAGCAGGTCGCGCGTCAGGTCGTAGTTGGCCAGCGCGGCCGCGGTCTCGGCGTCGGCATCGGCATTGTCGGCCTTGTCGTTGTCGTGGTACAGCCGGCCGGCGAGCTTGTCGGGGCGCATGTCCGCGGGCAGGGCGGCGCGCGCGACGGAGAGCGCGGCGATGTTGGCCAGGAGGGCGGCGCGCAGGCGGCGCGTCGGGCTCTGGCACACCGCCAGCACGTTGACCAGCTCGCCGGCGTCGGCCATCTTGGCGTTGATGCCGCGCAGGGCGAGGGCGGTCCAGCTGTCCGCGGTGGCGGGGCCGAGCGACACGGGGTGCTCCTCGAGGCCGTCGAGGACCCAGACCTGGCCGCCCTGGAAGAGGAAGGCCTTGTAGTGGCAGACGTCGTCGTCCGCGCCGGCGGTGGTGCGGCGGGGCTTCTTGTTGGCGGCGGAGAGCTTGCGGCGCTTGTTGGCCGGCTTGTTGTTGTTGTTGTTGCTGCTGCTGCTGCTCTTCTTCTTGTTCTTCTTGGCGGCAGCGGCTTCCGGGTCACCTTGCATGTCGTCGTGCTCGTTGGAGAGGTAGAGGTCGGCGTTGAGGTGCTCGATGCGGCGGGCGTAGGCGTTGTGGGCCTGGCGGATGAAGGGGTGGGAGTCGACGCGGAAACCGCGGACCAGAGCGGTGGTGGAGGCGGTGTCGGCCTTGAAGCTGGTAAGGGTGGGGCCGAGGGTGATGGTGGGCTGGTTCATGACGATGTTGAGGAGGGCGACGGTGGCGCAGCCGTTGGCCATGGTCTGAGGGTTGTCAGTGTGGGATGTGCGAGACGGGAGGTATGAGACGGGAGGTATGAGACGGGAGGTATGAGATGGGATATATGAGATGGGATGGTGCGAGAGGGTATAATTTGAGGGGATGGTGCGTAAGCGGGTGCATGGGAGATAGTGTAAGACGGGATAAGGGATAGTGTTTAAGATGTGTGAGATGGGACGTGTGAGATCGGGTGAGATGTAGATAGCAGGTCTCTGGTGGTGACGAAGGATGTGAGAAGATGGGAGCAACATACCTGGTTGGCAAACCAAAGGTCCTGAGGGGCCTCCTGGGTAGCCTCCTGGTCCTCACCGGCGTAGCGGCACAGGAAGACGAAGCCATAAATAGGCTGACTGAACATCATGTCAACAACCAAACTCGGTTCCAAACGGTGAGATGCAGGTGAGAACGTACGGCAGCTGCTGGATTTCCTCCATAGTCACGGTGAACAGCTCCTGAACCTTGACATCCATTACGCCCAGATCCCGCAGTACGCCGCCGAAGAAGGCCTTTGTGGAAGATGATCAGTTACGCGCCAAAAACAGAGGATGGAAGATAAGCTTACGGGATCGGACTCGAGCTCCACCCAAGCCTTGTGGTTGTCCTTGTCCTCGTCCTGCATGGGCGCCAGAGCCTCATTGAGCAGGTCAGAGTCCTCCATGATGGAGTCGGGCAGCTCGGACGGTAGTTGCTGGTAAAAGGCGATCGTGGTAGCGGCCTTCTTTGCGGCTTCGCGGGTGGGGCGGGAGGAAGGGGAGGAAGCAGAAGCCGAGGAAGAAGTCATTTCGAGATCGTCTTTGTAGAGCTTGTTGTCGCTGCTCAGATCGTCTGCGCAGTCGTTCTCGTCGTCACTGCTGGAAGGGCAGTAGTCGCTCTCTACTTCAGGAACGGTTGTGGTGTTAGTAAGAGTCGGCTCTGTGCAGCCTGGAGCAGTGGACGGGGAAGCCATGTTGATATTTGGGGGGGGGGNNAGGGTTCGCCGTTGTGAGTTTGTTTCGTCGGGTAGTGAAGTATTGCAAGAGAGAAGAAGAACGGTAAGAAAAGAGGATTCGCCGATGCAAACTTGTTTTAGCAGGACAGTTGAGGTTTGCAAAAGGGTGGAAGAAGAATGACAAGAAAGGGTTCGCCGTTGTGAATTTGTCTTGTCAGGGTAGTAGTTAAGTGTTGCAAGAGGTTGGAAGAATTATGAGAAGGGAGGATTCGCCGGTATGTGTGAACTTGTCACACAGCCGGGCATTGGAGTGTTGCAAGAGGTTGGAAGAATAATGAGGGGAGAGTCGCCAGCCTCAAAATGTCACCCAGAAGGGTAATCAAGCACGAAGAAGTACTATGGGAGGAGAGAGTTGCCAATCTCGAAGGATCTTTCTGCACAATTGTCGAGCAAGGGAAGTAAATAAGATGGGAAAGTTGCTGGCGTGAAAATATCTCTCGGCAGGGCAGTCAAGTGTTAAAATGAGATGGAAGAGGATAAGGTTGAGAAGGTCTGCGGACGAGAGGCACCCATGACAAGAGATGGCACACCAAGAACAAGTCACTAACGCGGGCTTCCACAACTCTAGTAGTAGAAGATGTTCACCTTCTCCAGGGGTGATATCTTCTGCTATGAGACAGCCTTCTATAGGACAATCTTTTATAAGAAGTCTCGTATGGGATAATGAGTGGCCGTGATTTGGGTCAACAATTTGGGTTGTTGACAATGCCTGGGCGGGACAGTCAAGTTGATGGCAGAGGACATGTCTGAGAAGGTTTGCCAATGAAAGGTGACAAGTCACTATTCTGGAGGGAGTGTCCCCGAGGAGGCCAGGTGCTGGATAGAAAGGGAAAATTGACTTACAAGGAAAGTAGGGGAAAGATGGTTGAAGAAACAGAGCCTTGACCGAAGCCTGAAGGATAACTGCTGGACTGCTATTAGTTCAATTTCTGGGGGACGACTTAGCAACTTTGGCAAGGCAAACTCACAATTGTAACACAGCTCCTGGCACTTTCGTGGGATGGTGCTCGAAGGAGGAGAGCCAGCGTGCAGGCCCAACTTCCAGTGCAGGACAGGAGGCTAGAGCTTTGCTGCCTTATTCTTCACTTCCATGTGCACAATGGCATAGTTCCACATAATCCTCTTCGGAATGAGCGAGCATTTGGTGGGAGACGGTCCGGATCTGAGCGGATCTGAGCGGATCTGAGCGTTTTGCAAGGTTGGGGTTTGAAGCCGTCCCGTGTCGATGGAAGCCCAAGGCAAGACAAGCCGAGAAAATAGCCCGGAATCTCGAGAACACGGAGAGGCCACGCTTGGAAGAAAAACAGAACATACAAATAGTAGGAAAATCTCAGGTGGGTATCAATTATGCCATTATTATCGGTTCATGTTCGATTTGGATGCTGCATGTCAGACAATGAACTGAACAATGAACTGACGTTGAAATCCAGGCCCAGGAAGTAAGTGACTTGGAAGATGGAAGGTTTGCGCCGGCAGGCAGTCAAGCAGTGTGGCTTATTTGATCCAATCAACGGCTGCGCCAGCGAGCCGGGCCCCACTGGATGATCCCTGCCAGTGACCGTTACCCTGCTGGATTTTCCCAAGGCGAGAGCCCCAAGGCGAGAGCGCGTTCTCAAAGTTGTCGACCGCGATTGCCCAAACAAGACGCCTGGCAACCCTCAAACTCCTCAGCAACAAAGCCGTACCACACAAAGCCAACCCAACACCTCAAGGACGGACCATCACGGAACGGTGCGTCGGCCCAGCAGTGAGAACAGTTGGAATCCTGCAACTTCCCATCCACATCTCGAATTTACGATACGATGACCTAGCAGGACAGGTATGTAGACCACTCCCCGGGGCCCATCCTCACTCAGCTCCTCGTTTGCACCAAATGTATCTGACCATGTTCATCCTCTAGACATCGGCTGCCGCGAGCTTACCACCACCTCCCTTCACGTCCACAGGGAAGCGCGTTTACTTCTACCGAAAGTAATGCCATGAATGCCACACCGCAACGGGTAACGGGGGCATACCCCGCGACCCCAGGCACGAATCTACGAAACAGAGGGGCTGCACCGACGCCTCCAGGCACTGGGCCGACCCCTCCTCGACGAACCCCCCAACAGCAGCCTTCGGCACAACCCACGCCCGCCCTTCCTCAAGCTCAGTTGGCACAGCCATCTCAGTATCCTACCAATCCGGTCATACCCCTCCACGTCCTCGATGCGCCGGCACAACGCTTCTATGCCTTCGGCCTCTATGCCGCCCTCGTGGCCTGGAAGCTGTACGACTGGGTCATGGTCGTCGAGGATGACAGCGAGTCCGTGTGGCTCTTCTTGAAGTGGATCTTTCTCGACTTCACCTTCATATTTGGCCTGCCCGAGTTCAGAATACCATGGCTGGAGTTTTCGCAGCCCTTTTGCGTGGCTATGTTCCTCTTCCATGCTACCTTTGATCTTCTGGTCATGCTCAACATTGGTCTTCCGTTCGGCCCGGCGATCGTGGCCTTCTTGAAGGTCTTCTGGGACCGCGAGGTGGCCATATCCGAGCAATACGTCAAAGTCTCCAGTGTCACCCAGAACGCGTCCTTGATCCTGGGAAAGCAGATCATCAACATCCTGCCCGAGGGAACAGCCGTGCTCAACCCTGGCGGGGCTGCCTTCTGTCTAGGAGGCGACCGTCCGACAGCCTCGCTGCCTCTCCACTTCAACGCAACAACACCCGTCGAAGTCCAGATCATCCGCACCGATCTCGAAACGAACAGTGAAGAGACCTTGAAGTTGTCCAGGGATCAGATCAAAGCGATCAAGAAGCTGGTCAAGCGACAGGAGAATGACCCGGAAATGGCTGAGGCCAAGTTCGACTGGCCGGTCAAGAAACCTGGAGTCTACCGGTTGGGGAAGGTCTTGGATGAATACAAGCTTGAAGTCCAGCGCCCCACCCAAAACACCTTCGTGGTGCCATGCCCGAAAGCTCGCGTTGTCGCATCGCGTTCGTCCGAACGCTGCCTAGGCGACTTGTCAGACCTGGCGCTGGAGGTCGAGGGCACACCTCCCCTCAAGATCAACTACAGCCGCACCATCAATGGAAAGGACCATAGCTTCCACTTTCAGAGTCTACAACCGGAAGGATTCTCATCTCCACTGATGGGTTCACTTAGATCGTCAGCCCTTGTCATGCCAGACGATGAGTCGTTCGTTTCGTGGGCCAAGGCGCAAAAGGTGACAGTCAGCTTGAACGAGTCCATGCATCCCGGCGGTGCATGGCAGTACGCGGTGGACGAGGTCCACGATGCGTTCGGCAATATCGTCAAGTACCAGTCGCCTGCAGACGACCCAGAGATGCGTCCCAAGCCAAAGCACCTGGTGCAGGACTTCAATGTGAAAGAACGGCCGGTTGCCAGGCTCGGCGGCTGTGATCCGCGGAACCCTCTGAAGGTTGCCAAGGGCAAGTCAACCATGTTGCCCATCAGCTTCGGCATCTCTGGGCAGAAAGACACGGCCCATTCCCTCACTTGGCAGTTCTCCCCAATCGACAGCCTCACCAAGAATGGCGAGCATGGCGAGGTGGTGACATATGGTTCACACAACGCAAAGAACGCGAAAGACTGGCCCAAGATTTCGGAGCCTGGCCTGTATACGCTGAAGTCTGTGGCATCTGGGGCATGTGCCGGCGAGGTTCAAGAGCCGGTGTCATGTCTCTTGCTGAACCCTCTTGAACCCAACCTTGTCTTGCGGTCCACCGACATTCCCGACAAGTGCGCCGGCAACTCGATTGGTGTAGCTGTGGACTTCGACTTTGTCGGCACACCTCCTTTCACAGTCAACTACCATGCCATCCACAACGGAGTGCCCGAGAAGAAGAGCTTTACTACTAACAGTATGCGGCACCAGGAGGAGCTCATTCCAAGTGTGGCTGGCACGCACACTTATGTCTTCAAGAGCATCAGTGATGCTGTTTACTCGGCGCAGCCGCTTAGTGGACCGGACATGACACTGGAGACTACTGTGAAGCCGGTGGCCTCTGCTTTCCTCCGCAAGCCAGCAGACGTCGTCAACGCTTGTTTGGACGAAGACATCGAGGTCGACGTCCATTTTGCCGCCGGCGAAGCGCCCTTTACCCTGGAATGGGAGCTCGTTCACGATGGCAGAAGGAAGCAGTTCAATGCCGAAGGCATCCCGGACAGTGCCTACACGATCAAGACCTCGAAGCTCACATCAGGTGGAGAGTATTCTCTTGCTTTGATCGCAGTCAAGGACACGTCAGGCTGCCGCGTCTTCCTCCAGGATGAGCTTAAGATTTCTGTCCGCCGCCAGCGGCCACGTGCTGCTTTTGGACTGCTGGACGGCAGATATAAGAGCATGACCATCGAGGATGCGCAGGTCAACCTTCCTGTCCGCTTGAGTGGAGAAGGTCCTTGGACCGTTGCCTTGAGGAACCTAGACGAGGGCGAGAACGCTAAGATCACCCAGAAGAGCCTCCGATCTGGGAACGATTTTCTTGAGGTCGCGCAGCGCGGTGTCTACGAGATCGTTGATGTGTTCGACAACCAATGTCACGGCACTGTCGATCCCAAGGCATCACAGTTTGAAGTGGGTTGGTTCCCCCGACCCGAGCTCAAACTTTTGCAATCGCCCAGCATCCACGAGGGTCGTGGCGGATACATTAAAAATGATGTCTGTGAGGGAGACATGGATGGCTTCGAAATTGGCCTTGTCGGTAAGTCTCAGAGCAGTTGTGTGAATCCGACCAGATTGACTAATTGTTCGCAGGCTCTCCTCCCTACCACGTTGAGTATGAAGTTCGACACAAGCCTGGTGGCGCCGCGTCTACTGCGATCAACAGGAAGCAGTTCGATGCGGCATTCGGCAAGGCTTCCGTCCAGATGGACACCTCAAGAGCGGGGCTATACTCGTATCAATTCTCTGCTCTCTCAGATAGTCTTTACGACGACAACAAGAAGTTCACCCCCGTCGTACTCGAGCAGAAGGTCAATCCAAAACCCACCGCAAAATTCATCAAACCCGGTCAGACGTACAAGAGCTGCATGGCAGATCAAGACGTCGAAGACGAGGTAGCAATCGAGTTTAGCGGATCGGCGCCTTGGACCGTGGTATTCGAGATCAAGCACGACAGTGGTGCGAGCACGGAGACTGTTCGTGTCGAGGGCCTAGACAAGGAGAAGTCTCTCGTCAAGATTCCCAGACAGCACCTGCGACTTGGCGGCCAGTCCGTTCGCATCCGTCAGGTCAGCGACGCCCGCGGCTGTAGGCGTACCTACGAGACCGGCGGACCATCCGTCCAGGTCCAACTCTACGACGCACCCTCCATCTACCCGCTCGACCCACGCAAGGAGTATTGTATCGGCGAACGCCTCTCTTACACCCTCGTCGGCACACCGCCCTTCGAGGTGTGGTACAACTTTGACGGCACCCAACGCCGCGCAAAGTCTGCTACTACCAACTTCAAGCGTCTCGCTGAGGCGCCTGGCGAGTTCACCATCACGTCGATCTCCGACAAAGCCTCGGAGTGCCAGGCGGCCGTCAACATTAGCAAGACCATCCATCCGTTCCCGACGGTGCGGATTTCTAAGGGAAAGACCGTGCGGTCGGACATCCACGAGGGCGGGGAGGTCGACATCTTGTTCGATTTCACGGGCACACCCCCCTTCGAGTTCACCTACACTCGCAGCACAAATGCGCGCAAGGGCCAGCGGAGTCAGGTGCTGGAAACACGTCATGATGTTAGCTATGAGTATAGCAAGGTGGTGAGCGCGAGCCAAGAGGGTACGTACGAAGTGGTTAGCATCAAGGATATGCATTGTGCGTTTTCGACGCAGCAGGTCGAGGGCCGGGCGGATGGGAAGATGTTGACGTACTAGAGTGGAAACGAGGGGCAGGGAAATGATGGAATGGAATGCGAGCAAAAAGAAATTGGAGCATCAGATAGAGTGGAGGTGAAGGCGGATAATGGCCGGATGATTGCATGAGCATGGCGTTTCTTTTGAGTTTTTATGTCGCCCATATAGCAATGCTTTTCTCGTGAAAATGGACGGATCTATACCTTGAATCGTGTCCGGTGCTTCGCAGTTCCTGGGACTGATGGACCGCGACACTACCTAGCTACTGAGGTAAGGGAACGGGGCCCAAAGTCATTCATTCAGTCTCGATGATGGTTACTGGCGTGGAGAACATTATTTGGCTATGCAAAGCTGACCAAATCCAGATGCTATATTCGCAGCAAATATCATGCTATTCGGTGGGTTCAGGCCAAGAAGGACCCGAGTCCTGGCACGTCGAGCTGATATGCCATATTATTAAGGTAGTTAGCCTAAGTATTTATACGACCTCCTAGGAAAAGCAGCACTAAGTTAATAGCAGTAAAGTTAGCTAAGGTCTGCTTTAGGCCTAAGATAGGAAGCAGAGCATTTATAACGATCAATACTATAATTCCTACAGCGTCCGGCACTACGATTATGAACGTTATCCATGCGTTGCGGCTGAGTACAGCACGGTTCTGCATATAACCTGCTACCTAGTTAGCCAGCCATGACAATAATAAGACCATGGTATTTTCGGACGATCAAGACACCAGGCAAGGCCAGACCATACCACAAGAATAAACCCATGATTTGTCAGAAGAATAAAATGTAAAAAAGTTGGGTGGTGTCCACTGCAGCCGACCTGCAGCCCACCCAGCCACCGCATTTTTGACTGATAACATAGGCTGGCATCCTATTTAGTCATGAAACATTGACTCCAGATGTTAGCTCACCTTTTAACTCCATTGTCCTGGCTCTTGATGTCAGCTATCCTTCTTCTACTCCATTGTCCTACTTCAGGGCCTGATCGGCTCGTGGGAAATCCAGCCTAAAGTTCGCGTAGAAGTAACTTCGAGGATCGACAAATTAGCGTATATGTCCTATAATAATCGCTTATACCTTATAAGGCCCCCTTATCGCAGTACACCTACCGCCGATCGTCCGTATGCCCTTACCGCCTTCCTCTTTCAGAATACTAAGAGGGTTAGGGCTAGGGTCTTTTTTTTTAAAAAAAAGATAACTCTAACCCTACCCCTACGATAGACTTAAGATCGACTTAAAAAAAAAAAGCCTAGTCGTCTAGCCGTTACTATACTAACGAAAACTCCTATACGAACTTTGCTCCTATAAAGCGTCGATTCGGGGTTACAAAGGAAGTTCGTATAAGAGGTGCTTTCTAGGCAGAAATATAACGATCTTTCTTACGGAAGGCTAGCTCGACTGCTAAGATAAAAAGATATATCGCAAATAGGGGTAAAAAAGCGGATAAATGATATCCGGAGCAGGGGCAGAGGTCAAATCAACCTTAGCACTGAAAATACTGCTTATTCGGGTATAGCGTTATTTTCCTATACGAACTTTGCTCCTATACGAACTGTTTACGTTCGCGTAGGCTATAAGCCGATTACGCCCTCAGCGTGTTTTCGAGACAGCACATATCCCAGTGGTGCTGCAGAACTACCTCTGGGATGAGCCTCGATAACGTAGCTTGCCTGCCATGGAACTCGGTAACTATACCATAGTTAAAAAAACTCGAATACGGTGCGTCCTAGGGTGAAACGCAATAAGTCGTGCGTTGAAGCACCTGTATAGGTGACTAAGCAGCATAATGCCATTAATTTCAGCACTGAAATACATATTAGTCCTGGTCGGCTCCGTTAGGTTGTAGTACTTACTTCCATGTGCCCTTCCAAGCAAGTCCTAGCTGATCGCTAGCATTATGATCGGCCATATCTTTACTTCATTGATCGGGTATGTATTCCATTGGGATTACGGCACGATATGAGCAGCCTCGAGACCGGGGCCAGCTATCCCGCCGAGATCACCATTGCGAGTGATGACGCAGCCTTGGTCGCAAATCTGGAAGATACTTCCACGGAAGGTTCTCCAAACACAGGTATCTGAAAGCTATTAGCTGCGGTGTAAGCCGAGATAGGCAACAAGGAGCAGGCCGGCGAGTTGATAGACGCCCGCGACACGCCTTGAGCCGGCCCAGAACTCGACATTCCAGCTTCTGGCTCGCTGATCCTTGGCGAAGGACATAGTGAAAGGTTTATTTATTGTTGTGAATGATAATAGAATTGAGCATTGACACTGGTGGATGCATATTGGAAGCTCAAACGTGATGGCGGAAGCAGACTTGCATCCGGGATTTATATGTACCTGGGCAGGATAGACGTTCTCACTTGGGCACAAATCACGCAGCGCGCTGCCCGGGTGACATTAATTCAGGAACTGTCTACGTCATTTTGTTTATTTTTGTTTATTTTTTTCAGGAACACGACAGTCTGTGGAAACCACCTTGCTGTAACAGCAAATTAATGAATGGACCTTGTGCTTCCCGCCGACCCTGTTAATCCATTCCGAACAAGAATCCCTTCATTTACCAAAATCCAGTCCCTGGCGGAGCCACCATGTTCTCTTGAAGACCTCCTAATATCCATTGGCATTACATGTGCAAGCATGTTCGGCACCTTCTGCCACCTGTTCACGTTTGCAAACGCTCAGTTGTGGAGGAGGCAGGCCAGCGTGCCGATGCGAGTTTCTGATGAAACACAAAACGGGATGTAAGCTCGATACTCTGGCAAAGCGTAAATTCCAGACCAGCAGGATCGAGCTTATCAGTCTGAGTAGCTTCACATGCTTGATGCAATAGCTCATGGACTTTCTTAGATGACATGCGGATCCGATCTGGGTACGAGAATGCAGCAGGCCTCGCCGGGATAAAGACGAGACAGTGGTAGAATAAGTATTGCTCTTGTTCAGCACAGTGTTCTTCTCGAGTTTTACGTATAGCAACAGCAGATAACGCTGCAACGGTGACCCATGAGACTGCTGCTTCGGAACGGAAAGCCCTTTTGTATGTCCCCCCAAAATGCCTTGAGGCTTACTGCAGATTATGAACTCGTTGCAATTCAGGTTGCTCTGCGTCAGATCAGTAGGTATGAGGAGCACTCGACTACCTATATGTCCGTTATGTGGGTTTCTGAATTCTGGAGGATTTGGATCCAGGCGGACTAAAATCTCACGCGCTGCGCTGCTGCCGAGCACAAACATCCCCCACTTCGTCCGCGGATTTTCACCTCCTGATCCCACCTCATCTCCCGACAAACCGTCAAGCGAATTGGATTCCTACATTCTCGCACCACCCCTTTCAATAAACATGGCTAAGCCAGCGCAGATGCAATCGCCGTTGGCGACACGATACCGGCCGTTCAACGCTATCGTCGCGCTCATCTTCGTGGCCTTTTCTGGATGGGCGGTGTGGCAAATGCGAATTGAGCCAGCTGTAGCGGGCGTACCGGTCAACTTCGAAAAGCTGGTCGAAACGGGACGCTTCGAGAATGGACTTCCACTCAAGACTACGTACACAGGAATCAACGCACTCGATGTATTCATGTCGTGGCTGGTTGTTGCGTTCATCGTCGGCCCTGCGGGGTGGGATGAGGGCGTTCGGCTGCAACAGATTCATTTCCTGGTCAACTTCTTCGCTGTCACCTGTATCTCGAATGTTGAGGCTCACCGTGAGCGAAATCAAGGACGACTCATCAGCTTGTGAGCACACTCCGCTTTGAGATATTTCTCTGGATTATATAACGCTGCGGTTGATTACTTAGAAACTGACTTGACGCATGCAGCACGGCGCTGTTTGCTCTCTTCTACCAAACCGTCGGTGGAGCTATCATCATCCCACTCTTTTACCTGGCTTATGTTCTCAGCTCTGCCCAAGACTCATATTACTCAACCGGTAGACGATTATCTCTTGGCCACGCGAGGGCGCTTCTGCCAGCAGCCATCCTAGGATATCTCATCCCGACCATCGTCATGTACATCCCTTGGGGAGACATCAGCATCACACAGAACCTGACAGCTCTCTGGCAACTGACACCGGTCTTTTGCAGTTTCTTTCTCCTCATTCTCACGCCACTGCTATCACGGTCCTCATCCACTGCGATGCCGTCCTCCAAGACTGATGACGATGTCAAGCCCCTGAAGCGCCTCTACCTTGCCATTGGCATCATCTCAACAATCACGCAGATATTCACACTGTACACCTGCTTCACGGCCGATTCGGAAAATCAGCAGCTCACACTGAGCTATGTTTTCCTGCCCAACAAGGCGACGTACAAAGACAGTACAGCTCTGGGGCTACATTACATCTTCCAATGGGACTTCTGGATAATTTTCGCATCCTCTTTAGCTTGGTGCTGGGTTGTTGTTATGGATATTTTCAGGCTGCTTTTGGGCAATGTCACCATATGGCATATGGCAGTGTTGATTATCAACTTAATCTGGGTCTCCCTCGTCATTGGGCCGGGCGGTACGATGGCTTTAGTGTGGAATTGGAGGGAGGCCAGAATGAGGCTGATCGAGCAGGGTGCCAGCAAGGTTAAGGAGACGTAGTGACTCCAGACGCATGAAGCTGCTATCATCCTTAGCTAATTTACATAAAACTATACTACTGCACTCTAGTAGTAGTGACTCTTATATATTTGAACAAAAACTAAATGCTATAAAAAATATTTCACAGTCTGGCTATATACCTCACCGGTAGGTACCCAGCGAGTCGGAACTTAGCCTTAATACCTAGAGAGGCTCGGTGTCAAAGATGTTTGCTCCCTGAAGCCACCTGCGGTGATAAGTGGAAGGCATGGTACGGGTCAAGCTACTTCAATGGACGAGGGGAGATAAGTAGGTGCTCCTTATACCACAGTCTACTCTAAGTTCCTGGTATAGTCGAAAGCTTGGGAAAAAGTGGCGATTGAGTTTCATAAGCAACGGCGCGGGAGAAACGGCGCCGCAAATCTTCCCACAGAAAGGTTTCACGCAAGAGATTATCCCGCAAGAGATCGCCCCACAAGAGGCTATCTATGACAGGATATAGGGATACAGCTTGTGCACCGCACAAGCGTACACTTTTGCGCAACCGTTATAAGCCCAGTAGCTCAGTTGCGTAGACTAACGCCTCTGAGAACGTAGCTAAGCAAGTAAGCCCTGCAGCGCATTATACCTATGAAGCTTTCTTTCTTTTTTATACAACTTGTCGTTCTAGAATAGGCACTAGGAAACTAATTCCTGTCTATTATGCCTACTTAACGTATCCATCTCCTTACTAGCCCATATACTGCGTGCCGAGCGCCGCTCCTCTTGTGCAAGTCAGGACATGGGTTTGGTGGACCTAAGAAGCTACCGGGAGCGGAGCAGATACTAATGGCTTAATTTATCTCTGATCTTCTCGCTATATCAGAGATCAGAGATGTCGTATTTTCTGCTTAGTAATCAGTCCTGGCGGTTCGGAAAGTTAAGAAACCCGGAATCCGTTTGCGCGATGGACGGACGATACATCCTACAAATCTCAACAGTCGTTGAAGCAGCAATGGTGAATCTCCAAACTGTCCAAGCCCACAATGCGGCTCTCAAGTCCCGAGCCCCGGGTCTCGTCGCAGTGTTCGGTAAGTTCAACTTGCTTCCGAGGTCCAAGATGTCGCGGGTGCTCAACTCTGCGTGATGCTCCCAGCGGTAGAAACTGTGGTTTTTCCCTCCTTTCATGTTGACATTCCATTGCCATGACTATCCTCCAGGGAGCTATCCATCTTACTGACCATTCCAGTGGGCGGTACTTCGGGCATCTCTCTCTCCACGGCTCTCGCCCTCGCCCGGAACACCGCCTCCCCCAAGATCTATCTCATCGGCCGCAGCCAGTCCGCCGCTGACAGCGCCATCACCTCCATGAAAACCATCAACCCTTCTGCCGCGCCTGTCTTCCTGCAAGCGGACATATCCCTCCTCAAAAACGTCGATAGCGTGTGCGCCAGCATCGCAGCCAAGGAAAAGAAGCTCAACCTGCTCTTCATGACCTCCGGGCTGGCGACCATGAAAGGCCGCGACGAGACAACCGAGGGCCTGGACCGCAAATTCGCCCTGCACTACTACGCGCGGATGCGCTTCATCACCAACCTGCTCCCCCTGCTGACCGCGGCGGTCGCGCAAGAGCCCGCCGGCGCGGTCGGGCTCTCCCGCGTGGTCTCCGTCCTGGACCCGCACGCCGCCGTCCGCGCCGGCGGCTCCGGCGCGCTCGACTTTGCGGACCTCAGCCTCAAGGACACGTTCAGCCTCGCCAGGTGCGCCGGGCACGCTGGCTTGATGAACAGTTTCTTCATGGAGCACCTGGCCTCGCGGAACCCGCACACGTCCTTTGTCCATGCGTTCCCGGCCGCGGTGTCCACGGGCCTGATGCGTGACATGCCTGGTGGACGCGCATTGGTCGGGTTGATCAAGGTGCTGATGTGGCCGTTGTTGGTGCCGCTTGAGGAGAGTGGGGAGAGGCATTTGTATGCGGCGACGAGTGGGAGGTTTCCGCCGAAAGCTCAAGGGGAGGGCATGGATGGGGATGTTGCGGTCGGAAGCAATGGTGAGAAGGGAAGCGGCTGTTACTGGGTAAACTGGGATGACGAGGTGTTCCCGGCGAATAAGAAAATAGAGAAAACAAGGGGACAGGGCGCGGTGGACAAGGTGGTGCAGCATACCGAGGAGGTGTTTGAGAGGGTGTGCGTGGAGGGCAAGACATATCCATGAGAGGTCATCGAAGGGTCAGACCCTACATAAGAAGTTATGCGGTAAGTACGTATGTATTTGTCCTTAAACGGAAACGCTTACCTCCGCAGGTCAATTGTATACATCTTCTTCTCTATAATTTAAAAGATAAGATTCGTATAGTCTACCGTCTAAGATTTCTGAGCCTGCTTTTTTCGTCATTACGGCATCAAGTGCACGTCAGACATGGATGTTATCCCACTAGATACTATAGTAGTTTAACTACCTGACTCTTGGTCCAACACAACATCTAAACTAATTAATGCCGAGAAACTTAACCCACAGTGTTGAAGGAGGGTGTTCCAAGAGGCTATAACATGGAAGGTTATTGCAAAAGATGAGGAGAAAATATATTTCCACAATGGAGGCTGGGGCGATTTGGCACGGCATTGCCTTGTTGCCGCTCCGCTCCCTGACCCGGTGCAGTACAGGCTTTCCGAGCGGTCGACGGGTATCTTATCTCTCTGGTCGAAAGCCTTTCCAAACCCCGGGCTTTGTAATACTACGGGGTTGAATTGTAGATCGAAGATTAATCACCTCGATTCGCTAGCTTTCGTGTTTTCTTACACAGAAGCGTGACAGTGCGTTGGTGATACACGATCTTGACCAACACTACATCCGAGAATTATGGATGGGCAAGAAGCGAGTTCTCATCAGCTCTGGCGTCGACGTCAACGCACTGGCAGGCAAGAGTCTTAATGGTGGCGAGGATTCCACGAGTGATATCAGCAGGGGTGAGATACGATGCCCCCTATCCTCACCGGATCACATGCATGTGCAGGCAGGGTCTCCGCAGGCACCATTGGTGTCCAGAGGTCCTTGGCCTCTTTGCGAAGTATGATACCAAAGGGGTGGTGCGTGAAGGTGGGTTCCGACTTATTTTATGGAATATACCAGGAATTGAGTTGGTTCGGAAACAGCCGAGTGTGACTCCATCCAAAGACCTTTCCTTCAGTCAGATTGCAGATACCTATCTTTGCTCTTGAAACGGGGTACCCGGGACTAGTGAGAGATCGACGCCAGTGGCAGTCTTATCAGGTGGTAACCAAGACTGAGAGATCTTGTACTGTGTATCTGTAGACACAGGCCCCTCATTCTGCCTGCAGAGATGACGAGACACACCTGGGCATACCGCGTTATCAGTGATATGTAGTACCTACGTATCAACTGTAGCCGATAGCACGCACGTCTGCCAGTTCGGCCTCCTGAACATGTCTCCGGTATCAGAGGGTTAGCGATTTGCTGTGCATGGATTACTGCAGTCTTAGGTGAGCAGTCTCGCCTATATTTGAGGGGGGCCCAGACTTCGTCCGCTATCTTGCGCAAATCACTTTGCTGTCCCTTTTGCTCTGTTATCTCTCATCTACAATTAATCGACATTTGGAATTCTTTTCTTCACGATGGGAGTGCCTGAGAAGACGGAAGGGGACACCATTCTCCCGGTCCCTCGCAGTAGCGGCAGTCTTGACGGCAAGGTTGAAGACTTCGATGGTGCCTTCGAGGTTTTTAAGAAGGAAGAGGGGGCAGTGGACTTTCGGACCGTCGGCTGGATACCTGCGTCTGTCATCTTTCTGAAGATAATATTCGCAACAGGTGTCCTCAGCATCCCATCCGCCCTCTACAGCCTCGGAGCCCTCCCAGGAGCCATCAACATCATCTGCTGGGGCTTCATAAACACGTACTGCGCTATTATTCTAGGTAATTTCCGAAACAGACATGCGGGCTGTCACTCTATTGCAGACATGGGAATGGTCATTGGTGGGGTTTGGTTCAAGGAGATCGTTGGCGTGTTCTTCATGATCGCCTACACTATTTGCGTATCAACCGGCCTGGTCGGGGCGGCAACTGGTCTCAACGCCCTTTCCAACCATGCAATTTGCACGAATTACTTCATGCTGGTGACCACGATCGCCTGCTTCATTCTGGCGAGTGTGAGAAAATTTGAGAAGATTGCTTGGTTGACTTGGGCGGGATTCATTTCTGTGTATGTGGCGGTATTCATCGTGGTGTAAGTGACTATTTTCAAGAATTGATGGCATGCCTGCTTCGTATGCATAAAACTCATATCACTTACCGTGCGTCTATAGCGTTGGTGTCACCACCCTAGACCGTCCAGCTGCTGCGCCCCAAACCGGAGATTATGAGTTGGGCTACCACGTGGTCGCGCATCCTAGTTTTGTTGCCGCTATCACAGCTGTGTCGACGATATTCGTGTCGAGCGCAGGCTCAAATGCTTTTCTGCCCGTTATCTCGGAAATGAGAAGACCGAAAGACTACAACAAGGCCGTCTACCTTTGCAGTACGTTCCACTCCTGCCGTGCATGGTCCATTGCCACTGTCCAGGTGGGCATGTGATCCATCCTGCTGACACAGTCATAGTGGGCATTGTCACCACATCGTATCTGACTTTCAGCCTCGTGGTGTATCGGTGGTGCGGGAAATGGGTAGCCTCGCCCTCGCTGGGTAGCGCAGGGCCGACTATCAAGAAAGTGGCGTACGGCATCGCCATGATCGGCCTGCTCGTCAGCGCTTGCATCTATCTGCACGTCGCCGCCAAGTACATGTTCGTGCGCATACTCCGCAAGTCGATTCACCTACAAAGAAACTCGGTCACGCATTGGTCCGTGTGGTTCGGCTGTACTTTCATCATAGCTGCGGTTGGGTTCCTACTTGCGTCTGGAGTGCCGATTTTCAGCTATCTCATCGCTCTCGCAGGTAGCCTATGCTTTGCGCCGCTGTCACTTATCCTTCCCGGGTATTTCTGGATATTTGATCATCAGCACTACAGGACAGGCCCTGCTCTGCACCGGCTTGCATATTGGCTTCACTGGCTGTTGATCCTGATTGGGGCGTTTATAACAGTCGGGGGAACATATGGTGTGGTCCAGGAAATCAAGACTGCCTATAGTACCGGACAGATCGATGGCGCGTTTTCCTGTGCGGATAACAGTGGCTCGTCCTGAATTTGCGCCAGGCAAAATGGATTTCACTCCATTGTATAAGTCGTACTAAGGTCCCAGAGGCACAATGCACTGCACGTACATCAAAATACCTACACCAGAAGGCTTGTAACGAAGTAGTTACTCTTTCTGTAAATGCAGTCCCCGAGTAATTGATTCGATTCTTTACATTCTCAACGAGCATTTAAGCGTGACATGAAATAATCATATCTGTCCTACTGTCAATGTATACCTGGAAAGGCACTCAAACCCCAACGCTTTGCAAAATTGGAAACAGGCAGGAAAGGAAGGGTTGGGATAGACTGCTCTCAGCTTCTTCGAGTTGAAGAAGCTGGCTACAATGTGCCGGAGGCGGTCAGAAGCTTGCTGGGGTTTTGTGACAATCGCTCTAAGTTCCTCTCCAAACCGCTACCAGCAATGCGTGATTCGTCCGGGGGGGGGGGGGGGGAAGAGCGGAAGAAGTTGGATGTTTGCGCTGTAATTTTCGTCTGAACCAACCAACCAAAAAAGCCCTTCCAAAAAATTTAATAA
>MUZH01004173.1:0-51462 GCA_003012965.1 Juglanconis oblonga | reverse complement strand
GGCATGCTGGGAGCACAAAGGTGGTTTTGGATATTCATTGACGTTGATAAGCGTGTTGGCAGCATTTGGTAGGGCAAGGTGAGGGTCAATCGCCCACCTCGTTTTGAATATCTCATTTCGGGCATTATCTCTTCGGTCTCGTTTTTATCATCCTCTCCGGAAGAGAAATTCATACCTACTATGCATCAACGCCGTAACAAGTGACGATGCGTAAACACGCTTCCATTGTAAGAAGACCTGATGAAAAGACGCTTCTTGCTCGCTTTAGGATGGGCGGCCATGAGACGAAATCCATATACTACAACCTGATGACGCCCTGATTCCCTGTCCTGCTTGCCCGTCCGTCCGTCCGTCGATCGTATTATCCTGCCCTCACGGACCATACCGAACCCGCCGCCGCCGTCCCCCCAAAATGGAAGAATACAAGAACAAGCAGCAGTAGATCTCCCTATGCATACTCCAAGCCGATGCCGATGCCACAACATACCATACCCATATTGCAGAGTCATCATCATGTGTGCCCCCCTCCCCCAACGCCGATGCAGTCAGAGTTGCTCTTTCATCATCGCCATCCAACCCCCCACCATATGATATTGGGGCTCGCACGACCTCAAACTCACAGACTATCCACACTGAACGCCTCGGTCCCGTCCAGCTCGCCAAAGTCCTGCGCCATCCTCTCCTCCCTCTCGCGCGAAGAGCTCTCCACATCGAACCCCAATGGCGCCGCGCTGCTCTCCACCTCATCCAGCTCGCTGTCCTCGCCGTCCCTCTTCCTCTTGCCCATCTCCACGCGCTCGCGAAGAGGCCCCATGTCGGTCAGGAAAGCAGCAGGCGCCGGGAATTTCGGCAGGGCGGGCTTCTTAGTCCCACCACCACCACCACCGACGAGGACGCTGTGCTTCTCGTACTCGTCCCACTTAGAGACGAGCACCTTGCGCAGCTCCTCCTGCTTCTTCCACTTGCGCGCCATCATCTGCAGGCGCACGATGAACCGCACGGCCGTGGTGGCGTGCTTGAGGGCCAGGACGCGCGTGTTGCTGCCGTTGCCGGAGGATGGGGCGGCCTTGGCCATGGGAAGGCTGGGGAAGCTGTTTTGGTGCTTGAGACGGAGTTGCTTGGTGAGGGTCTCGAGTTTGAGGAGGTCGTGCTCGTTGCTAATCGTGAGTCAGTATTCAAGCGTTGTGATGTGCAAGAAGGGACAAGATAAGTGACTTACACCCGGTCCTTGATGTTCATCTCCGAGATCAAGAACTGCTTCGCAAACGCCGCATCGTCCCTCATCCGCAACTCGCGCTCCCACCGCGCCTGCATCCACTCCATCTGCACAGCCATGCTACGCATCTGCTTAACATGCTGGCGCTCCGCCGCCTCGGCCGCGCGCACGATCATGTCCGTGTGCATCTGCGTGTCGTTGTCGTCCTTAAAGTGAATGACCCGCGCTGCATTGTCATCCCCGGCACCCACGACAACCATATCGTCGTCATCCTCTTCGTCGGCGTCGTCTTCGACCTCGACGACGTGGGGAGGGTGGTAGTTGGATGGCTGCGACGGCTGCTGGATGTGCACCTGCGTCGACAAGTCTCGCTCCTTGCCCTTGCTGCTCTTAACAGTGACCGGGGGGAAGGTCGAGACGGTGAACCGGGCGCGCGCGACAGAGGCTTGGGCCATGGCTGCCTTGGCGATGGCCTCGGCGTCTTTCTTTGCCCTCTTGAGAGATTTGATATTGCGCTGCAGTTTCTCGACGTCGGTGCTCTTCGTGTGGAGGGACTTCATATCCCGCTGCAGCTTCTCAACGTCAGAGCGGTACTGGGCGCGTTCCGACCTGGCGCGGTCAAGCTTGATGCGGAGGCTCTTCTCGACCTCGGCAAGCTCGGTCAGGGCCTCCTTGTGCTCGCGGACCTCGCGCTCCAGGGCATCCGCATCGATTTGCGTCTTGCGGAGGATCTCATACAGGTCGTGACGCTCCTCTCGGGTCATCTCGCTGTCTGCAGTGCTAGCCATGGTGCTGATGGTGTCGTCCACGTGCTTGCGTTTGGCATCTGCTAGCTTGGCGGCCATCGAGTCGCGCTCTTTCTTGTACTTATCAGCCTTAGACTTGTACTTCTCGATGGCCTCCTGCAAGTCCATATGGGCCTCGTCGGCCGCCTGTTGAGCGTCCTCGAGGGCCTGTTCTAGCGCCATCTTCTCGTCCTCGACCTCGTCGAGTCGTTGGCGCACCTCCTGTTCAATGGAGGCTGCCTTGCGCTCAGACTCACGGAGGCTCCTCTTCAGCTCGTGGATGGACTGATGAGCGACGGATAGTTGGTGGCGGAGTTCAGAGATCTCAGCCTTGCGAACAGATGCGTTATCCGACAAGGGTGATTGAACCAGGCGGGAAATGTCAGCCTCGTGGACTCGGCGCTCGAGGTCACCGATCTGGCGCTTGAGGCCTCGGACAACGGATTTGTGGTCACTTTCCTTCTGCATGAAATCAAGTTCCTTCTTCCGCGCAGCAGACAGGTCGCGCTTGATCAGCGAAAGCTCACTGTTCCCATCCAGAGTGTCAATCGGAATCGTGGCTTGAGCCAGCTGGAGCTGGTAATCTTCGATCTTTCGCTCAAGATCACGGATCGTACGCCGAGCCTTAAGGACATCCTGGTTGTCGTGCAATTGCGTCGTCTTGGTCTTGAGGGAGATGATTTCTTGGTTCAGCCGGTCTTCCTCAGCCTCAGCCTTGTCGAGCTCGTCCTCAAGCGTTTTCTCCAGGCTGTCGCGTTGCTCGGTCAAGTTCTTGTTCTCCTCTTTCAATCGGCGGATCTCGTTCTCCAAGCGTACCTTGGTTCCGCGGAGATTGATTCGCTCCTGATCGATCTGGAACGTATCATCTTGTTTCTTGGACCGTTGCAATTCAGCATCGATCTCATCCCGCTCGGCCTCGGTTTCCGCCAACCGAGAGGATACGGAATGCAATTCCATCTTGATCTTGGACAGCTGATCTTGGAAGTCATTCTTGTCCTTCTGTGCTCGCGCAAGGTTGGACTTGTAATCAGAGATCTGCTTCTCCAGACGTTCGACAGACCTGGCGTTGGATTCGGCGGTTTCACGAGAAGCATTGGTTGAGGCCTTCGCCGAGTCTGTGAGTCTGCGAAGCTCATTAAGCTGCTGGCGAAGATCACCACACTCGCGGTCACTGGCTTTCTTCTCTTGCGTAACCTTGGAGAGATTCAGCCGGTACTCGTCGACTTGTCTCTCCAGACGCTCAATTGCCTTGGCGTTCAGATCGGCAGCCTGACGAGAAGAATCCGTGGTCGCACGAGCGGAGTCCGAGGCTCGTCGCAGGTCTCTGAGCTCCCGTCGCAGGTTGTCACACTCCTTGGTGAGCGTCTCGATCTCCTGGGCCGACTTCTCACTCTCCTCGTCCAGAGTGGCCTGCAGCACTTCGACCTCGTCTTCCAGACTCTCGACCTTCTGAACTTCGGTTTGATGGTCAAGTTGTGCTTGGCGGAGCTCATCGCGGACAGCAGAGAGCTCATTGCGCAGGTCCTCCAACATCTGCTGCCGAGAAGAGAGGTCTTCCTGCAAATCATTGATCTGTCTGCTCAGCACTGCTTCCTCGTTGTGATGACGCTCCGTCTCGCTTTGAAGTGCCTCTTGTAGCTTGGATTCCTTGTTATTAAGACTGCCTTCAGCCTCACGCAGCTTTTCGATGGTCTTCTGCAGGCCAAGCACGCGCTCTTCTGCACGACTGCGTTCCGACTCGAGATTGTGCCGCTCTGTATCCCACTTCTCGCTGTCGTTATCGTACAAGTTCTCCTTCTCGCGGACCTCAGCCTGCAGATCAGAGATCTCGTTGTTCAACTTTTCGATCTCAACTTTGTACTGAATCCGGATGTCTTTCTCGATAACCATGGCATGTTGACGTTCTCGCTCAAGCTCACCCTGCACATCTGACACCGTCTTCTGCAGACGTGTGACGTCCCTCTGCAAAGAGGCAGACTCAGCAGTCAGCGCATCATGACGGCTCTGCAACAAGTTCTTCTCATCACTCCTGGAGTTCAAGTCTGCCTGCAACTCCTCCATCCTGGTGGCGAGAGATCTTCGCTGGTTCTCCGATGAGTCCCGTTCTTGGCGTGACTCCTTCAGCTTGAACTTCAGATCATCAATCTCTCTCTGCTTGTCGTTGAATTTCTGGTCCAGAGAATCGTAATCTTGACGGGCTGTCTCGACCTCATCTTGAAGCCGCATAACTTTCTCTTCGAGCTGGCGCGGCAAGCCCTTCGTGACAACAGACTTGTTGGCCATCTCCTCATGCAGTTCCTCGAGGTTCGCCTCGGCGAGTTCCCTTTCAGCCAGAGCCTCGTCAAGCTTTTCCCTCATGTCGTCCACTTGGCGCTCAAGATCCCGCGCATTTGCTTCAAGATCTTGGATGGTTTCCCTAGCCTCTTTGAGCTTGCCACTCGCCTGCGCCCTCTCCTCCAACTCGATCATGCGTATTTGAGCATTCTTCGCCTTGTCTTCGGCTTGCTGCACTCGGGATTGAAGGTCTTCCAGATTATCCTCGTGCTCATTGATGACTCTGTCCTTCTCCCGGATGTCCGCTTGCAAGTCGTCGATTTCATCCCGGAGCTTGTCCACTTCGTCATGACTTCGCTCGTCAGTCTGGCGCACCTTCGCCTTGAGTGCGTCCAGCTCATCATCGCGCTCGCTGATCGCGCGCTCCTTTTCACGTAGATTTGCCTCGAGGTCACCGATCTCATCCTGAAGCTTTTCCACCTTGTCGAGATTCTCCCGGTCGGACCGGAGTTGCTGTTGCAGATCTTCTATATCTGCATCCTTGTCCTCCAGGTCCTGCTGCAGCTTGTCCAGCTCGGCAGAGTGGTCGTGAGATCCCTGTTTCCTCTTGGCCAATTCCTGCATCTCGGCGAGCTGCTGACGGTAGGTCTCAAGATCCTTCTCGGCCGTTGTGAGATATTTCTTGTAGCGCTGCAGCTCCCTCTGCATGGTGACCTTGTCCACCTTCAACTCGGTATTTTCCTTCAGAGCCGCCTCGCTGAAGCCGGGGCCGGCCTTACGCAGTGCGTCCTCCAGGAAGTGGATCTTGAGCTTCAGACCGAAGTTCTCCTTCTCGATTTTGTCGATGACATTCTCCTGCTCGCGTAAAGACAGCTGCTGGCCGTCCTGCAGTAGTCCTACATTACCGGCCTTACCGCGGCGCATGATCAGGGGTGTCGTGGCGGTGCTATCGCTGTCGACATCCGGAAGTGGCGTGCGGTCGAGGTAGGAGTTTTCTCGTGGCGATCTGTACATGCTGCTCTCACCAGCTGGTATAGGTGTCATGTCCTCCTCGATCTTACCCAATGCAGGGGTGACAAGGCCGTTTTCCTTGCCGCTCCGTCGGCGGGCACTATTTCGCGTTGCGGACTTGAGGAGAGGGGTGAACTCGCCGCCGCCGAGACCGTTGGGGATGTTTATTCTGTCGTTGAAGGGCGCCCGGTTCTTGGTGCCGCGTGGTGTTCGAAGGCTGGGCCTTCCGGTGCCGTTGCGCAGAGATTGGAACACGTTGGGTTCCTTGCTTGGGGATTGGAATGACGGTTCCTGGGTGATGTCGAGATCCGGACGTTGACTGAGGTATGTTGCGTCCCCGAGGTTCGTCCGGGGCGTGTCGAGCCCTATGCCTGGCTGTACCATGGCGGGCAATGTCTGTGTGGGGCGTTGATGTTGTGATTGCCCAAGGGTGTATGCAGGATGCGGGTAATGGTCGAGGGGATCACGGCCAGCAAGGAGACGCGTTTTTCTACAGCTTGCAACTCGTAGGATGACGGTGATGTTGTTAATACAAAAATGGGTAAGGACCAACTGATTAGTAGAAAAGGGTAGGAATGAGCTCTTCGGGGGTAGGTCGCAGCCGTTAAGCTCTGCTTGGTAGGCGAAATGGAAGAACAAGAGTCGCGTTGTGCTTCTCGGATGGGGGGGTTGGATTCAAGGCGGCTTGTTTACATTTCGGCCGGGCGAAGACGCGCCTGCGAAAGTTCGCAGTGACACCCCTGCCAGACCATCCGCAAACCTGCCAAACCGGGAAGCTACGACCAATCAATTCACATGGCTGAGACCCACTTCCCGTGCGGCGATACCTGCGAGTCGGGTACAGAGTCAACAGAACACTGCAAGTATTTGCTCTCAGAGAAGTAATGAGTCTCACTGATCAGCGCTCGAGAACCCTCTCGGTCCGTTCAAAGTTGGTTTGGTCGCCTCGGAATTGTTCCATTCCATAAAACAAGCAGAGCCTTACGAAGTGCATAGACTTGTCCACTATACCTACCAAAGTAGCTCACTTGTAGGTCTGGTTGCGGCTGCAACGTGGGGCATCCCAGTAAGCTACCCGTAGCGTGTCTAGCCCGAACGGGGAAGGCCTTTATCGATTACCAGCCGAGCAAAACCTCCACGAAATTTTCGATCCAAACTCCATCGACAGCTTCTATCCGCAGTATCACCACCAACATCAGCAACACGACGACCCACTCCGACAGCGCTCGTGCAAGACCCACGCGCGACACCCGAATCATCACATACATCTAAACACCACCATGTCCTTCAGAGGAGCTCCGCGCGGTCGCGGAGGCGGTGGGTTTGGCCGAGGTGGAGGTGCGTCCAGGACCAAAAAAAAAGACCATTGTGTCCATCCAGACAAATCATAACTAACGCCACTTCTCAAAAAACAGGCCGTGGTGGTTTCCAACAGCGCGACTTCGGCCCTCCCTCCGAGGTCACCCCGATTGGCAAGTTCATCCACTCGTGCGAAGGCGAGATGGTCTGCGAGAGCGTCAACGTCAAGGTGCCCCAGTTCAACGCCATCATGTACCTGGAGAACAAGACCTCCGTCGGCAAGATAGACGAGGTTCTCGGCCCCATCAACAACGTCTGGTTCACCATCAAGCCCTCTGAGGGTATCCAGGCCACGTCTTTCAAGAATGGCGACAAGTTCTACATCGACTCCGCGAAGCTGATGCCCCTGGAGCGGTTCCTGCCCAAGCCGAAACCCCTGCCCGGTGCGCCGAAAGTCAAGAAGCCCAGCCGGGGTGGCGCTGGTGGAAGAGGTGGCCGGGGAGGATTTGGTGGCCGTGGTGCACCAAGAGGCGGTCGTGGCGGTCCTTCAAGGGGAGGGTTCGGCGGTCGGGGTGGTGGCAGCTTCGGTGGCCGGGGAGGCAGCTTTTCTGGCGGTCGGGGCAACTCCGGATCTGGTGGTTTCTCACGAGGCGGCAGTGGTGGTAGAGGTCGGGGCGGCTTCAGCAGGGGAGGACGGTAAGGTTGCTTGGACACAACCCGGCACCATGTTCTACGTTTCAGTTATTTTTGCATGTGAGATATCCGAGATCTCTCACGGCTGGGCAGATTTTCGGCGTTCAGGAAAAAGGAAGGGGTGTCTGGTTCATTCGGAAGATCTTTGCAAAAGAGCTGGGTGTACTATGCTTCGGCGAGCTTGGAAACTGGCTGCTGATAATGCATTCAAATCCGTCTCGAATGCCGGGAGCACCAGATATCGTCTGGGCATATCGTGCAAGCGCTTCTCATTGATGACGCATAAGCGACCTCTATTCTGTCTAGGCCGTTAACCGGTAGACGACTCCTTCAGTCAGGACAGCACCAATAAGACAACTGCCAAGACAATATCAAGTCATCCGCTTCCCAAGCCCGCACTCCGTACGCTGCGCATTCTTTTTTCATACTCCCTATTCGCACGCTGAGATTTCATAGTTTGAATCGAGAAAGACTCTGCATAGAATACACAGGTACAAAAAGAAGAACCAAAAATGATGCTTTTGAGGGGAGGGGGCAACCCGGACCCTAGATTGATTTCTCCCAAAATTGACTCGCCATCGTCGTCGCGTCGAGAACCGCATAAACGCGGCGACACCACTTTCTTCCGATTCCCAGGATTTCAAGATCATTTACCATCTTTCGCTTTCCAACATAGATCTATACTTTACCAAATCTGCAGGCTGTTCTCCCGCCTCCACCATGGCACCTAGGAAGGTACGGGCGATTCTCGAACTGCTCACCATCAAGTATTGGCTTCAAGACAATACTGACATTTTCCGCAGCGCTCTCTCGACGCGGAGTCCGCCGCCGGCAGAGAATGCCTCCAGCACTAAGAAGCGAGCTCCGGCCAAGAGCAAGAAGGCCGCCGCGGCGGCGTCCGCAGACCACTGCCGTCTCGCCAAGGAGGACTTCCACGACGAGATCAAGACCGCTCTGCGGCTGGGGAAGTATGAGATTCAACGCACGATGATCTCAGCCAGTCCTAACCATTCGTTTCCAACGGTCTTCGTTCGGTGCTCACGCTCAACCACCCAGATGGAGATGGACGTGGCGTTCTTCCGGTCATTCTAAGGCGGAGACGGGAAAGACGTACATATTGATCATACCCGCCGAATATGACGAGAGTATCTACGTCCGGTCGTGGTCGCCCAGCTTGAGCAAGCGACTGCTGGGGAGGTCTTTGAGGCGAGCAAGGTGAAGAATGGGAACAATAATGAGGTTTGTTCTTGTCCTCTTAGTCTCGAGGTGGCTTGGCGATTCAATTGTGCTGATTCAATATGTGGCAGTCGTCACCAAGTATTCGGCGAAGATAGTCGTCGTTTTGTATTCGAAGGGTCACAAGCTCGATTCACTGTGTATTTACAGAGAAGTGCAAAGTATTCTTGCTTTAGCCCTCCCAGTGTGCTACACTGCTCGAACGCACCCATGGGCCCGTAGGCGTTACCTCGTTAGCTGCTGCCATCACGATGGCCAGCCCAGCGTATTGGAGAAATAATCTTAAGATTAGGGAGACCGAGGAAATGAATCGGCAAATCTCTTAGCTGCTGTACTAGTAGAAAGAGCGATGGAGGCGGGGTATAAACAGAGAATTCTGACGGACCGGGACAGAGACTTCGATTTTAAATACCTCCCTCACAGTAGTAGTACGGAGTAGTGGGTTTGATGGGCAAACCGTACGGGCTGCGGTGGCATACTCATCCTTTAGAAGTCCATAAAAAAATGACAGGCTTTCAGGTATAAAGTCGACCTATGTTTTGATTTCTGCCGTCCTCGTCGGAGCATGATGAAGACCAGACCCCCTCAATATGCGTTCATATATGCAATAACCCGACGTAAACCCGGATATAGAGATCTCTTGTCTCGATAACGGCTAATCTGCGGCTTAGGATAACTTCATTTCAACGCCTCGTGACCTGCACCGGCGGCACCCAATCTCCCTGCGACCAGACATTCCATGGACCTGTCATCCGCCTGTTTGTAGTCGTCCCAAATTGCCAGAACGCATCAGGCAGCGATCAGTCTAATCTCAGAACACCGGCTTACTGGGCCATGTGACGCAAGCCTGCCACCTGCCTATCCACACCCAGGGATCTCTCATCATGTTCGAATATACGGAAGACTCGCAGGTTGCGACTGACCCCACGTTCCATCGCCCACGAAAGCCTCCAAAGTCAGCCATCGCCGCGCTGCTCATTCTGCTCCTGCTCGTCAATCTCGCAGCAAGTCTGTACCAGCTGCCGCTTAATCTGGTGATTGAACGACGACTCTGTCTAGAGCACTATCGCCAACATGACCCTTCCCAAATCGGGAATGATGGCAGTATCGAGGAGACGCTCTGCAAGATTGATCGTGTTCAGCAGGGACTAGGATGGATTCAGGGGACGATGGACTCCATCTGGGTGGTCGGCGATTTCATCGTGACGATACCACTAGGTTTCGTCGCCGAGAAATATGGACGCCGGACTGTCCTTTGGCTCAATCTCTTCCCCAGGATCTTCATGCTGGGCTGGGCTGTCCTCGTCGGCTATTTTGACCACCTCTTGCCTACAAAGGTCATCATAGCAGGCCCCATACTCTCGTTCTTTGGCGGCGATTGTGTGTTCAACTCCATCACCTACTCCCTGGCAGCTGGAATCACGGATGACTACGTGCTCCGGGCATCTTTATTCGGTTACATGAGCTCGACATCGTACGTCGTCAACCTGCTAGGACCCGCGTTGGCGTCTTTGTCCATGACGGTAATGTTGTGGCTTCCATTCTGGATCGGAATCAGCCTCCTCTTGGTAGCAGTGCCCGTCATCCGCATGCTGCCTGATCTTGCACTCTCCTCACGCTACCGCGACGAGCAGGCACAGCCTCTCCTGTCATCCCCTCTTCTGAAAGCCCAGGATGCGAACGTTTCCTTGCTGCAGTCCGTAACGGAGCGTTTCCGGGCCCTGAAACAAATCCTGGCAAGCCACTCTCGAAACTTCACGTTGATGCTCATCTGCTTCTTGCTCACGTCCCTGGCCAGCTCCGACACCAAGCTCCTGGTCCAGTACATTTCGAAGCGCTATTACTGGACTTTCGCATCAGCAGGATACCTTATTTCCGGGAAGGCCGTTGTCAACTTCACCCTCCTAACGTTCGTGATACCTCGCACCCTGCGCTCTGTTGCCAGCTCTCGCCCCGGCGACGATTCACTGAGGTCATCAGACCGAATCAATATCCGCTTCGCCAACGCCTGTTTTAGTGTCTCTGTCATCGGGGCCTTCGCTATTGCTCTGGCATCTACCATCTGGATGCTCATCCCGGGGCTGTTCATCTACGCGCTTGGCTCCGCCCTCCCCATTTTCACGCTTTCGCTGCTCAAATCACCAGCTATTTCCTCAGTCACCAGTGACTCAATCGAGCAAGGTGGAGAAGTTGCGTCCACTGGTGAAGTTGAGACGCACATCTTCTCCATCGTCATGTTGGTGAAGACGCTTGGCTCGCTCCTTGGGGCACCTCTAATGGCAGTGCTGTGGGTGAGAGGAATCGGACTCGGAGGCGCCGCGCTAGGAATGCCATACTTCGTCAGCTGTGCTTGCTACGTTGTGGCCACAATTGTTTTCAGCCGGATCGTGGTGGCGTGAAGCTAATCGATCTGCACACACGGGCCTCACAGAGAGTCACAGAAAGATGCGAAAGCTGTCGAAATTGTACGGGGGATGTTGTGGTCACCTCAAAAGCATCGCTTCCTACTAGGAGGGAGACCTCCTTGATCATGGAACGAACTAACTGCATTGCGGGGTATCAAATCTAAAAGCAGAACCACGTCCCAATATTCCTCGCCCTACTCTTCCAACGCCCTTCCTCCTTGGCTTCCGCATCATCTTTCGTGTACACATCCGTCACAAGATCCATCACGGAAGCCCTTTGGAATTTGGTCCTCTTGACCAATTTCCAGACCACAATCATAAGCGCGAAGATTGGTAGCTCGATATAGTAGCTGACAAAGTCGACTGGGCTGAAGCTGGGGCTGAAGCAACTCCACCCCTGGACAAGCACGATCACGGTGCCGAGAGTTACGACGATTATCGGGCCGTAGGGGTACGTCCAATTCTTGAAGGGTAGCAGATGTTCTCGGCCCTGGGCCTTCAGACCCGCACGAAAGCGTAAGGACGACACACCAATGCTGATCCAGGACAGCTGGTTCGATACACCGACAATGTTCTGCAGCCAGGTCCAGAACTGCCCGGCGCCGATGAAGGAAGCCCCGAACAGCAGCCCGGAGAGGATGGACGTCGTGAGAACGGAGACCAAGGGGATTTGGTAGCGCGTGAGCTTGGCAAAGACCTTGGGCGCGTGCCCATTGACGCCTAGGGTGTACATCAGACGAGTGCCAGCGAAGAGGGCGTGGTTCGCTGCGGAAATGGCGCTCGTCATGATGACCGCGTTCATGAAGGAGCCTGCGACCTTCGAGCCGGCCATCTGAAAAGCTAGGGTGAAGGGTGACGTGCGTGTCGTTTTGGTGTCCAGGCCGGGATAATCATACGGCACGTTCAGGCCGATCAGCAAGACGGACAGGAGATAGAAGCCAAGAATTCGCCAGAAGACGTTTTTGACGACGCGTGGCAGCTGGCGGGTTGGATCCCGTGTCTCGCCAGCCGTGATGGCGATGCTCTCAGTTCCGCCGTAGGCAAACGATGCGGTCACGAAGACGCTCGCGAAGCCCCCAATTCCGCCGACGAAGGGGGCACCAGGGAGATACCAATACCGGGCGCCGATGTACTCGTGCGACGTGTTGCCGCCGCAGTTCACGGCGATGCTGAGGATGATGAATATAACGATAGTCACCACCTTGAGCAGACAGAGCCAATATTCCAGCTCTCCGTACGCGCGAACGTTGATCGTGTTCGTCAAGACAATGATGACCCACACGATGATCCCCAGAGCATACCACGGGAAGTCAGTCGTCCAGTACTGCATGAGCAATTGCAATGCCACCAGATCCGCAGCCGTCGAGACGACGTCGTTGAACCAGTAGTTCCAAGTGAGTGCAAACCCGAGGGCATCGTCCACGTACCGCCCAGCAAAGGTACAGAAACTCCCTGCCACTGGGACATATGCTGCCATCTCACCGAGAGACAACATCGTCACGAAAACCATGCCGCCAACGATGGCGTAGCATATCAGCAATGACGCCGGACCGCCTGTCGCGAGCGCCTTCCCTGTGCCGAGGAATAGACCGGTGCTTGAGCTCTCAGGTCAGCGATTCCAATCGGCCATGCTTACTAGGGGGTCAAGACCTACCCGATAGTCCCTCCGATGGCAATCATCTGCACCTGTCGAGGCGACAGAGACCGCCGCAGCTTGTCTGCCACCACCGGGTGCAGATTGTCTGCCCCTGCATGGTGCGCCGATCCTGATTCGACGGTGCTGTCCGTTGCTGGGACGCTCTTCTCGAGATCGGGGTCCATGGCTGTGAGCTGTCTTGACTGACCCCGCAGTGGTGGTCGATCGGGAAGGCTCTTCTTGTAAGGTTATTAACTTCATTCAGCGCAAAGTCAATATGCGAAGGACTTCACATATTCTCAACGAGGTTTGCAGTGGTATGATTTATTTCATCTCATGACCACCATTCTTTCTGAGCACGCCATTTCACGTGCGAGAGCTTGTCGCGTAGTTGACTGGTGAACGGGGGCATCATTTACGTAACCTCGCTGGCCTGAAAATTGGGGGAGAGCCGTGCGTGGCCTGAGTCGACGCTATAAAAACCTGCGCCGACCAGCCACTGGCAACCCGGTCTATAATGCCATTGCCTCTCACAAGGCACCTTGGATTAAGTCCTGGGACAGTTTACCCTACTTCTTTGCGTCGACTGACCTCGAATAATCACGATCATTACGCCGTAACCTTACGCAATCATTCATTATTAGTAACACAAAATAGAGTCAAATAAATGCATGGGGGGAGGGGGTTGAAAATTTCTTATGGCAACCTTGGAAGGCCTGAGTCGGAATCTGCATTCACGGACTATTCTCTTCATAAATACCCATACAAAATAGCTATAATACCCTGCCTTCATAACCTATATCTAAAAGGGAACATACAGACAACAGATAAAAGGCAAATATTCAATATGAAGATAGAAATTTAATGATTCCAAAATTGGTAGTCTAAAGATTTAGCTAGATGCTTGTTTAATAAAGATGATTTTAACAAATATCGTTTGCTCTTCCAAGCACCCTCAAATTTTGATGTCTATATACATCCTTGCTACCTGCCCGGGTCTTTTCAGTGAGGTGTGGCCGCGAGATTGAGAAGTCACAATTGCAGGTGCCAAAATGTTCATTGTTGAAGCAGTCCCCAATCTCCGTTCTGAGAGCGTCTCCTCATCCGTGGAGGCTCGCACTCACTCGAACTACTATGATGAGTGGAGTCGCCGGCGAAACCCTCGTCCGTCCTCGTCAGATAGGCAAAATATTGGCCTGCTGAATTGCTGCTCGTGCGAGGACGCTGTCACGAGCAGATAGCGCGCACGCAAGAGGATGCTGCCCTACGTCCAATGTAGGACGGAGCCGCGCTCTCCTACTCAAGAGGGCTTGGCTTGCTGGTTGATTGTCGGTTTGTTGTGCTGCATGAGGTGTGCGTCCCTTGGTGCCTCTCGGCCTAGCGTTCGTTCGCCATCGAGAGTCCCTTGACCTTGCGGCCACAAGGCGCGAACGGCAAAGGAGGGTTCCCTGCTTTGCAACTCGTTCCGGATGTTGCCACAGTCGGCCGGAACCGGACAATACGAGTTGGTCTCGTGCACGCAATTTTTTGGAGCGGTTGAGCATCTTATAGACTCGGTCGTCACAAAGTCGTGTTCCCACCGGACATTTCAAAATCTTGGTAGAGCTCTTCGATGACGGTGCTCAAGTACTCTTTCGAGGACACGATGATCGACTTCGAGACGTCCCTCTCGCCCATTCCGTCGTACCACTCGTCCCAATACTGGCCCACCAATCGGTACAATCGTGACTCTTTGCCCTTCTTCTCGCGGGTCTCTAGCCTCCTCAGCCACTCCTGTTTGGTTTCTGGGGTTTTCTCAGGATAAACTTGAGCAACGTAATAACCCTCTTGTTTCAGCTTGGTCCCCACGCCTGGAAACGTCGAGACTAGAAGAATGCACCCTTCATCAGCGAGGCTGTCTGCTGTTTTTCGTATATCCTCGAGATAATTCTCCGGGAAGCGATCACGACTGTATTTGCTGGAGTCCATGTCGACGACTCTGCCAAGTTTCTGATGCTTTTGAGGGTCTATGTTGTTGCAGAAGTAGGTTTTTCCGAGGCAGGTGTATCCGGTGATAATCATTGCTCTTTTCTGGCGGTCCTTGCCCGCAAGAGTCGAGCTCATTATGCGGCTTTCCTTGCTAAAGGAAGCTGCCCGAATAAGAAGAGCGGTTGAGGATGTGCGTGAGCGATCCGACAACCGATTTGGAGATGCGACCGGAAGACTCGGACAGCGCGGAAGAATGGGCAAGAAGAACGACATCAGCGAAGTGTGTGCGTGAGATTTTGATGGGTGTAAGATAGCAGAATGTGAAACTCTTAGAGAGATGTCCGATCTCGTGAGCATTGTTCATTTCCTTTTTGGGGGGCTTATCGTGATCATTAAATACAACGAGCGTGTCAATGGTGGGCTGTGCTTCGCCCCGACCGCCCGGGATGCAGCCCGGCATGCAGCCCAGCATGCAGCCCAGCACGCAGTTGTTGTTGCCTGGTGGCCTCCGTTACGGCGTGCCAGAGCCTCCTGAAACGCCTCACTCAAATGTAAATAAGTACTGCACAAAGGCTGCAAGCTGACTCAACCGGGGCGTTACACATAGGTCTGGTGCTCCTGGGACCCTCGAGACAAAGCGGCACGTGCTAGTCACAATCTTGGGTGGATTATTCTTATCCCTTTGCTGATTCCACACAACCGTAAGCTGATTTTTCAACTTCATGGCTCCTCCTGAACGAACCAAAATTGCCCAACTTGGACTTCAGTTTCAACGATTTCTTACCTTTCCGAGTACTCGGCTTTGTGGATAGTATGGGCTATGCTGGACTACTCGGCAATCATGCCCTTGACCAAGGACCTTTGTCCTCGAACTTTTTACTAGGTACAGCCTTTCACAAGGCTTTCGTGTGATGGCGAGTCTTTTGGACGGGTTGTCGGACCCCTTTCTTGCTCTCGACAGCCCAATAGCTTTTTGCGCAGCTCTGACCAGAAACAACCAAGAGCAGGGGACATACGTCGATTTGCCAATGTTCGCGATACAATACACTCGATCACTACCAACATACCAGCCGCGCGAACGACCACAGTCATTTCCGTGTCTTCGACCTTGGGTCGGGCGGCTGTAGTCATCAGCGCGATCAATTATTAGACCACTTTGTTTTAGTGCCTTGGCATGAGACATCCACAAGTGAGGCACAGCTTCGTACGCCGGCCGACTTAGGTACCAGACAGACCCTGGGACAAAGATCGACCTGACCAGCGGATGTGACTATCCCAAGCCACAGTCACGATCCTATATCTGCGCATTGGCCAGTACCTAGACCGAGATGTTGACTTGTTTTGAAACGGGGCCATCCCTCGACCAGCCGACAGGCTTTCCACATGGATCTTGATACTGTCTCCCAGAGGATGCTCACGAACTTGGATTGGATCTGTCCGGCAAAGGCGCCTATCATTAGCGGCTGCGACTAGGTATTGAAGCCTGTCAGCGTGATCCAATCTGGGCTTGTCCATCCCGGAACCCACAGACTCAGCCTTGTGCACAGGCGCGCCAGTCTAAGGCTTGAGTCATGAGGGAAGCCCCCGCACCCCAGCGACAGACACGACGGCGCAGTTTACGGACCGGCGAGAGAGCCGGGCCTAGGTGGCGAGAGCTGCTTGGCACCGTATGTCCCAAGAGGCCTGCGGGTTGTTAGAGTGGACAGGGATGGATCGTTGTGGGCAAAAAATAATAGTCACGAGGTGAGTTCGCCAGGGCTCGCCATGTCAGCACCGGGACTTTGTGGATGCTGACCAGGACGTGGCTCGTGAAGAACCCCCAGGGTGACGCTGCTCAGCACGGAGTCGACGACCCAAATGTGCCAAGGCTCATTTAGATCTTATCTAGAAGACTTCGACCGACAGTGAATACCGCCAAGCGGTTTATGAATCCTACGCTGAGCCGAGATGCGCTCTCAGGTGCCAGTTCCCAACGATCTGGAGACGTCCTGTGATGTAGGAAGAGGTCCAGGGGTCCATACGGAGGAATTGGTCGTATGTCGAACCGACTTCTACAAGCTCTTTGGATCAATGATGGGCCCAGAGGAAGAAGACCCCAAGCCTAGTCTCTTAATCTCCCCCTCTTGCTGGAAATTTCGTCAACATGATCGCTTTGGGTGGGCGCCTTGCTGTTAGTGCTATCTGATGCCAATAGGAGCGTCCGGGGGCATTTACAAGGTTGGCTCTCCCTGGATTCCTGTACCATTGGGGCATCTTCTTGTCACCTATGAATCTCCCACGCCATCAGTGTGCTGCTGAAGAGTCGTGCAAGTGTCGGGGGATAAGCTCCGGCATCAGCTGACCAGCGGATCAATACGAGCTAACGGGCTTAGACCCAGAACCAGAAAGCAAAGCTATAAGCAAGTGTGGTTCGTCTGGTGTGAAGCTCATGAAAAGTTAAACAGTGTAGCAGTGGCATTTTCATGTCTCTTTGTTCATATGGAGCCATCAGTTTGATGCTTACTTCGGGTTTACTATAAATTCAAAGTTACCTATATTTCTTATGAGCTGATTATTAAGACGAGCAGGGTGATGTGCTTGGGTGCTAGGCTTTCGAGCATTCTTCATTGTATAAAGGAACCTTCTATGACAGCTTTTATAGCTATATTAAAAACTTAAAAAACAACAACCACCCACTTAAGACGAGCAGGCTAGACGTTAGTAAGAGTAAACTATGCATTATACTCCTCTAAGCTAGAAGTAAAGGAAAGAGAAAGGAGCGGCAGAGTAGTCTGTATAGTAGAGAGGACGAATGAAGTAGGCCTATATCCCTGTCACAGGTGGGTATGAAGGTCGCATGCAAAGGTATTGGAAGAAGGCAGGGCAGACCCCTCCGACGAAGCCATGCCCGGCGAAAGAGCGAGCTAGGCTGCAGGAGCTAGCATTTCACTACCTTGAAGAGGATCGAGGAAGAGAAAAGAGTGCAGTGTGTAAGACGGACAAAGAGTGAGTTAGTGTAAACTACCTACGCTCAGTATATCGTTTGTCTACCTGCTAGCTTCTAATTCCGTGATCCGCCTCGCGAATGCCTGAAGCAGGTTAAGGTTCGTGGAAAGCTGTAAGTACCGTAGGATGCTTTCCGCATTTATTATAGAAACATACGTCCCTGCAGCGGGCGAACCTCTTACACTAGTTCTGTGCAAATTTCCAAGTACTTGCTCTATATATGCCCACCTTAACTCTTTCCGGTGCCCGAGGGCATAGATGACTTAAGTAATATTAATCGACTCCAAGGCTGATCACTTGGCCTATATAGTGCGCTTATGCCAGAATGTTTCAACTTCCAGTACGTAATCGGAGCTCTCGCCGGTGTCGCCAGGACTGATAAGGCTACCTGTGCTAGTAGTGCCTGTGCTTATTCCTGTGCCTGCTCTAGTGGATTCTCGTCGAGGGGCGCAAAGAGCTGAGTCTGTCCGAAATCGAAGGGTAGCGCAAAGTCCGGCAGACTCAGGGCATTCTGAGACCGGTCTCAAAACGCTCGCTGGTTAGAAGAGGCGGTAAGGATTTGAAACTCGGACAGGGTTAGAGCGTATTTAGTCGGAGATCCAGCGATAGCACTGAGAAATTGCGACTCTATGTAACAAAATCGATGCTGGAGACTCTATTGGGTCGAAGGCCGACGATTAGCGATTAGCTTCTACTTAGAGCAGAGGCTTAATGAAAGAATAGCATAGGCTGTAAGAGGAGGCAGCCGCTTTAAGCTTTCGGCGTAGTAGACGGGGCCAGTCTTTTTATCTGCTACTATAATACTCCGGAAGGCTATAAGTTAGCTATAAGACAACGACGCCTATAAACTATATATCGACCTTATTAGTATAGTTCCTATATTTCTAGTATGCCTTAAGGGCAAGGTAGGGCAAGCTGCTAGCAAAGGAGGTAAGCTTATTAGACCGTCCGATAGCTAACCTAAAGTCCGTTCTCTTAATGCATACCGGCTCGTACGATATAAGGATAATATTAGCGGGCTTAAGGTTATATTAGGTAATGCTTCTAGAATATAAGTAATGCAAGCTATAGAGAAGTTTGCTAATAAGCTCTTAGGTCTGACCTATAGCTAAGAGTTGTTGCTTATAAGCATCTTCCAGGTTATTATAGTTAACTAATTCTATTACTAACTAGCTAGGACCTAACCTCAAATAGAGAAACTCGGTAAACTTGATGATGTTATCCTGCATATACTTAAAGTCAGTAAGGCTTAGGCATAAGGGAGCATACGTATATATGTATAATAAAGGCTCTAAAGGATAGCGGCTTCTTTAAGCAGGCTGAATTTCGAGCTAGATATCGACTTGTGGAATACCTTGATCGCGACTAGAGTCCCTGAGTATATAGGTAGCTCCCCAGACTGTGCTAAAAGCACTGTAGCCGATCTTGTCGACGAGATGGTAGGGATGGCTCCTTTGAGACTGAGTGCTAGATCCCGCAACCAAATTATCGAGGGTACAATTCGTGGAGGGCGGCATCATGTTCATACCTGAGGCCCGCATGCCTACTCAAGCACTTGCTGGAAGCCCTCATCATCGTCAAGATCAATGTCTTCGCTCGACAAGAATTTGCCTGTCAAGCACATCGCGGCTCCATTGTTCGGGGTCAACACATACGGCGTCCAGCTATTGGCCTTTACCAAGAAAGAAGACAGAAATCCACGTTTGTGGATTACTCGACGGGCTCAGAACAAGCGCAGCTTTCTTGGGATGCTGGACAGCACTGTTGGGGACAGCCTGCGCACAGGCGAAACTCCCTTTGAGTGCCTTGTTCGAGAGTCTGAGGAAGAAGCATCATTAGACCCAATGAGAAGTACGAAACGAGAGTAACTATTCTGGGCTAGGAAGGTCATATAGTTAGATTAGCCGCTATTTCTTACGGGCTGCTACTAAGCCGTTCGTTAATCTAGGTAGGCACTAGCCTATTTATATTTGACTAGAAACGAGTAGAGGCCCGTTTGCAAAATACTTGTACTTAATTAGTAAAGCTAGTAGTCCTAACTGTCAATTATATGTCCTATGTAGCCTTTAAGGCTATAACGGTCGTTATACGGATTGGGAAACTTTTTAAAACTGCAATTTAAGTAGGATATATAGGTTGTCTTTTGGCTAGGTGGACTGGCTTATAAAAAGGACGGAAATACCCGTATTTTACAGTATTTGTAGCTAGATAGTTGCCTCGTCATAGCCTTGAGTAGGCCGCCTTCAGCCCCACTAACGTCGTGCCCGGTTCCACTTGGGCCCTGAGTCCCGATCCCAGTGTGTATTCATACCCCTCCTAGGGTACTGATACTTGTGCTGACAAGAACATCCATACTAGTTCTCCAAGTCCGTGCTCTGGCGTACCATGACACCCAGCGCTACAGTCTCGGTACCAACTTCTCACGACTTCCTATCAACCGTCCCAAGCAGGGTAGCCTCAACCCCCTGTGCCGTGATGGCGCCGGGAACTTTCAACAGGGTCGTGGCGGCAGCAACTTGCCTCCGTACTACCCCTCCGGCTCTTACGGCCTAGACACAGCTCCCCAGTACGCTGCTCCCAAAGAGGAAAACTGGGACGGACGTATAGTTGACTACGAGAGCAAGATGGAGGATGGTGATCTGGAGCAGCCCCGGGGCTTTTTCGAGAAGATCCTGGCCAAGAGGCCCGGTCAGCAGGAGAGCTTGATCAGCAACATCGCTGAGCACCTCGCCGAAGCTGATCTCAAGGTCCGCGAGAAGGCTGAAGGTGTGTCCTTCTTCCGCGTGCGCCTGAAGTTACAAGCACTGACCACCATTTTAAACTCTATTCGCTCGTGTCCGTCCACCCAGACCTAGGCCGCAAGGTGCGCCGGGTGAGCTGAAAGACTAGTGCCAGTATGCTATTTCACTCTCGGGAGATGACTTGACGATGTAAGCAAAACTCGGTGCCAGACTTCGCATTCTGTCAGGAACCGGTACTCGGCCAGCGCTACCGCAGTTTGAAAGGCTGAATGGTTACGCGCCGGCGTTAGTTTCTTTCTCAGGTTCCCAGTGCATCTTCTTCGGTGTCTCATTGGGTATTTTTGGAATAGGAAAAAGACGATACGTACCGTTGCGAATCTCACGGCCGTTCCATTTGTGGCTACGCACCTTGGGCTCATCCAAGACATATCTTCTTGCTGAACGGTCAATTCTGGTTACGTTTCCTCGTTCTTCCTGGAGCTTGTCAAAGAATTCATTCCAGATTGTCCGTCGATAGCTGTCGCTCAGGTCCTGGTAGTGGATCACGGTGTGAAGCCTTGGGACGAAGGTATCATCGAACTGGCCCACCCGATTGGAGGTCAGGAAGAGGATATCTTGATAATACTCCAATTCTCGAAGAAAAACTGTGTGTGTGTCAGTCTAGAACTTACTGCTCATCGCTGCTTTATCACTCGAAACCCCTGATTTCGTCTGGGTTCCACCGACGCACCAGAGACAAGACTGTTTCGTTTCACGTCTGGTCCCATCCTCTTCTCCATGAACACATCAGCTTCGTCGATCAGCATCACAGCACCCCATTTATGAGCTAGTTTGAGCCATTTTCCAAGCTCCCTCTCCGTGGCTACTTCGTCTGTTCCGAGGTCACCGCACGTGATGGCAAGCAGCGGCCGCCCCGTGAACTCGACAATGCATTCTAAGGCGGGAAGGTTAGTCCAACAACTTGGAAGGGGCGATCCATGGCGTGATTCTCGGGACATTAGACCTACCGGCTGTCTTGAATTCGGATCGGATTATGCTGTTAGTCAAGCTTCCTTGTGTTTTGGGCAACATGAAGGTCTTTGGCAGAAAGTTACCTGTTTCTGGACTATGCTTAGGAAAACTTACAAATGTTTTTCCGACGCCCGGTCCGCCATGAAGGAGGAAATTTTGTCCTTCACCTTTGTTCTTGATGAAATCCGCGGCCCGTACCTGCTGATAATCACTGCCTCGGATCTTATCTCCGGAACAATCACCGAGAGGCCGGGGTCCAACACCGATATCTTCCGGGCCCGGCCAGACGAAGCATTTTCGGTCCACAGACACCATCCTGCCTATTGCACGTACCCGGAGTCCCTCCCCTCCAAGCGTCTATGAATCTCACCAATGCCAACTTCCCCCAGCCCTCCAACATAATGGCCACTCCCTCCCCGGCCGTCCGCACCCTCTCCACCATAATCGGCTGGACGTACATGCTCTGCTGGACGGCCTCCTGTTACCCCCAGCCCATCCTCAACTACCGCCGTAAAACCACGCGCGGCTTCTCTATCGACTTCGCCTTCCTCAACATCCTCGGCCTGTTCTCGTACGCCACGCACAATCTCGTGCTGTACTACGCGCCCCTGGTGCGCGAGCAGTATGCGCGGCGTCACCCGGAGCAGCCTGTGCCGACGGTGAGGGTGAATGATATCGCCTATTCTTTGCATGGCGTGTTTATTACGCTGGTGGTGTATTCACAATTTTATCCGCGGCTGTGGGGGTTTGCCAACCGGAAGGACGAGGGGTCGCGGTGTGGGAAGTGGACGCTGGCGCTGTTTTGGGGCTGTATTGCGGTGATTTTGTCTGCGGCGCTGGTTGTTGTGGTGAGGCCCGAATCTTCGGCTTGGGAATGGTTGGATGTGGTAAGTGTCTAGATCTCTCGTGTACCCTGCTTATGTCCCGTGTCACTGCATACTGACTATGCCAGATCTACCTCATCGGCAACGTCAAGACCGTCCTCACGATAGTCAAGTATGCGCCACAGTCGTATCTTAACTATCGCCGCAAGTCGACCCGCGGCCTTAGCATTACTATGTTTACGCTGGATCTTGTGGGAGCCATCTTGTCGATTGTGCAGCTGGTGATGGACTCGGCTGCGGGCGGCGACTGGTCGGCGGTGCTGGGTAACCCGGCCAAGTTCGCGTTGGGAAACGTGACCATCTTCTTTGATGTACTGTCGCTGTACCAGCATTACTTCTTGTATCGCGGTGCTGTGGATGATGGACTGCCTGATGCGGGAACGGATGGGGAGGTTGAGCCTTTGATATTCGGGCGAGACGGGAGGAGCCATGAGATCCCGTGACTTGCTAGGAGACACCCAGACAGGGCCTTTGCGAAGGCCCCTCTACAGCAATGGATGGATGCACCAGGTGCGGTGAACCCCACGAGACCATGGCTTGAGGATGACCAGCCCTGGGACTGACAAACTGTGGACCGCGCTGTTCCCAAGTTGAACCTGGAATGCATTACACCGAGAACTAGGCAACAATCTGCTAGCACCATTAGAGATGAATAGTTTCTGGCGTAGGCTGGTACACGTACACACGCGAGCAAGGCCACCCATTCACCGTTAGTAAGTGCGGAATGCTGATGCAGCAAGCGCGTTGCCCTAAGTATGGATCGCCTGTAGGCGGGCAGAATCATGCTGCGGTTGCGGGCGTGAGACAAGCTACGGAGATTGAGGATCTGGCTCGCGATCTAGGAGAAATGAGCATGTGAGGCGTTGTGGACGTATCACAAAGTATCGTGTCACTTCACCAAAAGTCATTCCCACCTCTTCCCCTTCGCCTGCCTAGAATGCGACAGACAGGGAAAGACTGAGGTCCAGCGTCCTGTCCAGATCCGTGACCGACGTGAGTGGGCTCTGCATTGTGCGGTCGCTCGATAATTATGAGCGAGGATGCGCCGCGGACGCCACCGCCATCGACGGCAAGGAGCCGACGACCGTTACCAGGCATTGCGAGCTGTTTCCACCTAGGTTTTATTGACAGCGGTTGCGAGGGAAGAAGAGAAGTTGGAAGACGAGGACAAGGTAAGGAGGGAATAAAACGGGATAAGGCTAACCATCGGAGCTCACAGCACTAAGGTACACCTTGACGACTGGAAAAGGGGGCCAAGGATAGCAAACGAGCTACCTTGACAATTGGAAGAGATACTGAAGATGAGAACCGGCTGCAAATGCTGTCCCCGGACGATAGGTCATCTTGCAAGGTGCTGTGCGGCGGTAAGGGCAAGGTGTTTCGCATCCGGCATAGCAATCGAGCGAGATTTGGCCAGCTCATCCTGCAGGCATCACACCTTGATCTTTTCCACGTTAGCAAGGTTGGTGGTGATAACCAGACAGGAATCAGCTATGAGCCTACAGTTTTGAAGGCATTCAAGCCTGATGAAATAGTGTAGTGACTGAATTAGGAATCCCAGGCATGAAATTAAAGAGCCTCATCTGCTTCGAAGGCTAGTAAAGTTGCTATAAGTAACTATGCTGTCCGTACGTAACCTGCAACAAGTCAAGAGCACGCCCAGTCCAACTCAAACCTCCCTATCCGAAAGGAATGCATCTTCGTCATCACTCTCCACAGACATTCCATCTCCATTCTCCTCCTCTTTATCATTACGATCCTCATTGTTAGACTGATCAGGAACAACTGTACGCTACATATTAGCCTTAATCACAGGGTACCGAAAGGTATAGGAGGTAGGGAGAATATTGAGGGGATGAAGCTGCCTGGAGAGCATTGCCGTACTCTCCGCCCTGCACATTCACATCGGCTCCCTTATTCTCATTTGCGTTTATCCGTTCGTGTGGGTCTACTGCTTAGCGCAGTATGTTTCTAGTATACGAGTGTAAATCTGCAATATTAAAATTAGCATAATCCAATATAACAACCCGAATTCCTTACATCCTTAGCGTCCGATTTACTCGCCTTTTTAATACCTAAATATCTCAGGGCTTAGATTCAGTCTAATACATTAGGCTGCTCATTTCAATGTGAAATGCCAGCAGGCGCAGAAGCAAAGCTTCTCAGGATAGAGCTAGGAGCTGGCTTTTATAGCTGGCTTTTATAGCTGGCTTTCAGGTAGGCTTTTAGGTTACCAGGGGAGACCTCCTGGACCCCCCTTGCCTACGGCGTATGCCTGCCTACGGCGCGGAACCCTGCCGGGGGCACAGAGCCAGACTTAGGTACGTACCTACGGGCGCTAACTCATCAGCCAATCCTAACTCGCGTACACCACTTATCTAGGCCAATCATAACTTCTGAATCCAGGCTCAGACTAGCCAATCAGATCGTCGGATGTATGCAGGGGTTTGTCTGTAATAAAGAAGCAAAGCTCCTTTCTTACGTAGTAAACTACTCCATCTAGAAGCTTTGCTTCTGATAAATCTAGTATTATTAATCGAATCCTAGTATTTTAGCCGCTATATAGGCATCTAAAGCTGCAAATACACTAACAGAAAGTTGCGAAACGTAGTTAGCAGGCAGGGATTATACGGGCATAAGCTTAACAAACCGTTAGCAGACAGGACGAATTCGCAGAGATTACAGCCGTAAAACCTTTACAGCATAACCGGACATTTGCAACCGAGCTTTAGTATAGACATAGAGATAGAGATAATGCAACATAATCGTCAATGCCCTGGCGACTGAACTTCACGTCCATCTCGATGGCTGGTCTGTGCGTCCCGTCCGCGGCAGCTTATCTTGGCTCCAGGCCCGCCTGGGCAGGGGTTTGAGCATGAGATAAGCGCCAGCCGGATTCGACAACCACGGGGCACCTCAATGCCATCGCCATCTCTCTCTCAACATCTCCCATCGCCGCCATGCTACCGCCACCGCCACCGCTACCGACACCCACACTTATATCCGTTGTGCCAGCTGCTGCGCTTGCTGCGCCGGACTCTCTCCCCCAAACCCAGTCCGGTGCAGACTACGCGACACCGTTACGGGCAGACCTCCCCGGGACCTCTATCGTATTCTGCCATCCGGGCTATGATGCACCATTCAACAAGCTCTTCTCTTTGCCTCGCATTGAGAGAATAGCTAACGGACCGCCGCCGGGGCAATGGGGTGTGCAATTCCTGACGGCGCTTACAGCGTGCCAGATCATCGCGAATAACGCCTTTGACGGCTACCTCGCAGAGCAGGCCGACGGCCCCCAGATTACAGCCGACAGTGACAGCATCCTCACACGGAACCGATACTTCTTTATCGTCCCCGACAAACCCACATACGCCATTGTACCATCCTTTCAAGAGTGGCAATTTCCTGGAAGTGAGCTGATTCCTCAGGCATGGAGGGACGCTGTGGCAGCTACCGAGGCAGGCGACATTCGCGTTGACACTCGATGTGCTGTCAGCGGTCGCTTTACAGTCGAAACAGCCCACCTCGCCCCGAAAGAAGAGAAGACGTGGTTCCTCAACAATGCGATGGCGACATACGACCAGCACTCGACTTCAAGTCCAAGTGACTGTCCCTCCAACCATCTCATACTCGACTGCTCCCTACATACAGCTATGGACAAACGGCTTTGGACGTTCGTTCCCCGACATGGACGTTTCGCGGTCCAAACGATTTCCCTTCCTGAAGGTCTTACAAACGAAATGCTGGGTGAATTTGTATACGAATACCACGGCCGGCACCTACGAGGGATGTACCAAACACAGGTCGAATACCTATTTGCGCGATTTGCTTGGACAGTACTATACCTCGTGAAGGGGTTCTTATTACTAGGAAGACCCAAGACGATACTAGCGAGGTATCGGGTATGGGATGATGGCAAGACTCAAGTAAAAGAGGAAGGCCTACAGCCAAAGGATATCGACGTGCTTTTCGGCGGAGGTGGCACTAAAAGTGCTAGTCCTCGCAAGCGCAGTCGGACATCGTCTGAGCAGAGCCGAAGGGATGATTTAGAATGGGGCAGAGTTCGGGGGTGGCTTGACCGTCCGTATGGCGAGACGATAGTATCCGAAGACGAGGATGAGGATGAGGAGAGAGGTCGTAAAAGGACACGGGATGAGGATAACACGAGGTACGGGAAAAGGCGACGTGTCCATACAAGTGATAGTGTCTTTGCGGTACCGTCGTTAGCAGCCAGCGGCTCGCACTCTGGCATGTCTGTCTCGACTGTATCAACCAGTCCACCGAGGCTAGGTCCAAGTCTGCAAGGACACGCGAGGCCAAAGAACGTGGATCTTAATAAGGAAGAGTCAGAGTTGCAGCTGGATCCGGGCCCTATAACACCATGTTTATAGTATTCGGCCCGTTCGGCTTTCATCGTTTCAGGTAAGAAACAAAAGGTGCTGGTCGTGGGATCACACAGTGACAGTTATTCAGGTCACGGTGGATCCCTCCCGGGACTCTGGAAGACGGCGGGCCTCCTGCTGCGCGACAGCTCTCCCTTCTTCCGCTTCGACGTCGGTCCTATTACGTGTGAGGTCGCCGATGCGATCGAGGCTGACAGGGCTTTACAAACTTCATTACTCGGTTCCAGAAATGGCAGTACTTCTTTACTTTTACAACCAAGGTCCATGAACAACACGAATGGCTCCCGCCCTTCATTTTACTGGATCTCGTCCCTGGCGAGCGTGTTGGCATGGAGGTTCTCGACCATCTGCTCTGGAGTGGGAAGTGGATGGTGCTCATCAAAGTGCAAATCCTCTTGAGCGTTGAAGCCATCAAGTCTCGCGACGGGGGTTTTCAAGCTATTATTAGCTACATGAACAATCAAAGCATCCGACTCCATACGGCCTAGCAAGCAGATTCATTAGTCCTAGACAAGTTGCAACTTGATTCCGTTCAGCGAGACATGCCCAAAGGATATTTAGGGAATGTCGCATCCAACCCTGAGCTCGGTCATTGTCCAGCAAAAGTGGGTTGCATCGCACTTGAGTCATTGCTGATGTATGTCAAGAGAGAGTCCAAGAGAGAATTCAAGGAATCATTCACAACAAAGTTCAAGGCAACCTTGATGAAATATGTAAAGAGATTGGCCAAGGAGCAGCTGCCCAAACACGCCGCCCTGGCCATCTTCTGGCAGCAACAGGGTATGCCACCGCCCTATGTTTGAAGTTGGAGAAATCCTAACACCACGATTCGCGAGTCTTGCATTTGTCCATAGCAATTGCTTGATGTTGATAAAATAGGGAGCAGGACTGTGGGAGAACACGAATTTCAGTTGGCCTGGGGCTTTGGAGGTGGACACAGTATTGATTCCTCAGGAATTGATAGACAATTAATACACAGTAATCTTGAACTCTATCAATTCATTCGATGCTGCTGTCACGTTTAGAGGGAATACTGCTAGGTATCTTTACGCCAGTAATACCTTGCTAGTTAACAGGCTGACGAAGTGACCTTGTCACATCAGGATAGAGACGCGAGACAAGCAGCTGGTTAGGACAGATAATAGGATAGTAAGGGTGTAAACAACTTACTAAGAATGATGGCCTGGTAATTGCAGGTGTGTCTACTGCAAGGTATAAAGATAGAAAGTAGTAGGTAAGGTGGAAGGTTAAGGTGGAAGGTTAAGAGAGGGTGCGAGTTGGTCTTTGTGAAAGCCCCAGGAGGCTTGTTGCACAACTGCCTCTTTTAGTTGCCCGATCAATAACAACGTCTCCCGACCCAATCCCAACGCTGCCACCTTTTCCTCCAGATAATAACTACTCTTACATACTTAAAGCTACCTGCCAACAAGCACACTTCCGACCGTTTTCAATATATGTTCTTACTATCTAGGTTCAAGGATCTATATTTCAGAAGCCTTGACTCTTGTTGCCCCGGTAACTCAGACCAACTGCGCTTCCCAATAATGACATTTTGGAGGTGTTGCGGGTACTGAGCCGCTGAGGCAAGATTGTTGATTGGTTGACTGCCTGCCTCCTTTATCTCACTGCTTTACATGCCTAATAATCCAGTTGACAGAACACCGTTTTGCACACGCAATCGAGATCGGCCGAGATAACTTTGCAGGGATCAAAAGACGAGTGTTATCCCTGTAATAGACCAGCGTAACATCAAATATAATTGTTTAATAATAGCTTATATAATTCAAAACTCTTAATAAAGAACTATTTCGACTTCTTTATACTTTTTACATAATGTTTTAATACGATTTAGTAATATTTTTACAGTCTTCTAATATATTGCAAGTAATCCTAAGTGCTAGGCTTTTAGGCATCCTTAATATATAAAGGAAACTATTATAGCTTTTATAACTATATTAACAGCGTAAAAACAACAGCTACTTCTAGTATATTATAAGGTCTTAATAAGAATGCAATTAAAGATATATAGTAACGAATGCTTTAAAACTACTTCGATAGTTATATAAATAAGTTCCTATTTCTTATAGTAGATCGTGCTGGACATTTACCGGAGACTATAGACCTCTTAAGGACATAATAAAGTTGATGGACGTTAAGGTCGGGGTTAATTCTAATGTAATATAGACTCGCTGGTGTGACTTAAGGAGTGGTCTGACGTTGCCCAAAAGGCGATTCTTATATTTTTGTCATCATACATCTACTACCTTTCGCCCGCCTGCATATTGTTATCGTGATGATTGCTTCGGATCTAGCTCTGTGAGATCCTCGTAGCGCAGGCATGCTGGGACGCCAGTGGCACCCGGATGTCCATCGAGAGAGAAACGAGACAGATTCCGTCTAATCTCTTGGTTTGGAAGAAAGCTTTCATGTAAGAGTGGATGCAGTGACGCCGGTGGGATACCTTCTCCATGTATTAGGATTTGGCCAAAAGTGATGGGCATCAGCTTGACGCAAGCTCATCAACCACCTTCTGAACGACTTCGTCGAGATCCTCGTTCTCCAGACCCAGTATGTCCATGGCAAAGTCTGGCCTCTCTTCCCAATTGCCATTGATCGCACCCAGTACGAAGACCAGGTCCTCGATAGCGTCCAGATCACCCTTGTCGGCAAGCGCCTTCTTCTCCTTGATGAACTCTTCTGAATCATACCGAACAACCTCCCACTTGGCACCCATTGCCTTCTCCAGGGATTTCAACACCTCGTTCTGGCTGACACAGAAGCTCTGGATGAACAGCATTTTGTTCTTGGTCACCTCCGGCCTCTGCAGGATCCTGACCGTCGCCTTGGCGATCTGTGCCAGCGTAGCCTGCGAGCTCTTCGTGTCCCCGTCGTCGATGATGTCCGCCTTCTTTGTCTGCAAGTTGAAGTGGAGGAAATTCTCCCTCAATCCCCAGTCGAAGAAGTGCCCGTTGACCAGACTCGTCCAGCTGAACCCCTCGTGTTTTTCTGCGAGCTGCTGCAGGCTCTCACGGATCTGCACCTTCCGGTCAAACAGCTTGACCAGCTCCCGCTCCCGCTCGCCGTTGCTGTCGCAGCTGCCGAAGTCGGCGGGGATCAACCGCTTCACGCCGGCTGCCGCCGCGGCCTTGCCGAACTTGATCTGCTCGGCGGCATCCTTTGCGCGGTAGCAGACGACGAGGGCATCTTGGCCGCGAAGCCGCTCGGTAAGTTCGTCCTGGGGGAGGTCATCGGAGATGGTGATGGTGCGGATCTTGTCCAGGTGTGCCGGCTTGGACTTGGACGAGGCGCGCTGGAGGAGGGTGACGGTGAACCCCCCCCTCGTTGACCAACGCGTCGAGGATATGTGTTCCAAGGTTGCCGGTTGCGCCGACAAGGGTCACGTTGACGATAGACATTTTGTGTCGGTTTGGGAAGGGGACGGCGGTTGTTGTGACGAAGCAAGGCGAGCTGTGGTAATGAAGGTTTGGCGGGTTTTGAAGCCGGGTGTTGCTCTTGTCGGTGAGTCACAATCCGTCAAGCACGCCTTTCCGGTTGGGTTGCCGGTACTGAGGTCGTGAGATTTCGCCATGGCGGTTATGATGTCGAGTCAAGGGCGGTCCTTGATATTTATTAAGCCGATCAACGGCCCTCGGCCCCCGGCCCTCGCTTACTAGTTCCAGCTTAAGAATGCAGCTGCTGTAGACCCTTATTTTCATAGAGGGTTTCTAGGTCCGTGCATACCTGATGGAGCGCAAAAGACATGGATGGTCCTAAAAATCTTAGAATCATAATAAAAAGCTATCTGTTACTGCCTAGGTATAGAAGAGAAGGGCAGTCGGTGCTTTATAATTAGCTTAGGGTTTAAATACTGCGCTCTACTACGCTACTCAACAAAGTATCCATTAATACCTAGATATATATATCTGCCTAAATAGCTTATTAATATATAGCCTGTAACATATATACCTACTAAGTAGGTAAGCAGAAACAAAATAACCTAATAACTTATAGGGCCCGGGCTTTATTAATAATTCCGAGGTTTTAAAAGCAGAAGCAAGGCATATATATTCAAGATAGACATTCATACTCTCTCAAGATATGTAAGTATCCAGCTCGGCTCTCTTACTTTTGATGTGCCCCTCGATTCTTCCCAACTCCTGACGAAGCTCTTCCAACAGAATTGGATCCATTTCACTGGCTGCCTCTGCACGAATCTGGTCCGCGCTCCTTTCATATTATCTCAGCATCTCCTTCTAAGACTCAACGTACTGTTTAGCGACTTCAGTTTCTCCAAATGGCTTGCCCTCCAAGGAAAGGTCCTTTTGGAAATCAAGCATAAATGGCGGTCTTCTTACAAGTTCACGTAGTATTCGAGTTGCTGTTGTCCGCTGCCCGTCCAGTCGCTGCACTGTAGCGCCCTCCTGGATCTCATCTTTCCACAAAGACTCCTTCATCTCTTGCTCTGTCCATTCACCGATTTTGTTTTCCTCCTCTACAGCATCCCCAAAGCTAGTAGCGAAAACCACCTTTTTGAAAGAATGAGTTCCACAAAGCCTCCGTATGTACTCCAGCGTCTTCCTCGCTGATCCGGTTAGTCGAGGCTGGTTGATTGGGTGTATATAGATAATTCCCGAGGTAAGGAACTGTGCCCGGAAGGTTACCTCGAGATACGCAGCGAGCTTTCAAATAACATCGACTTCGGTGCGGTCAAATGTATCATCAAAGCTGGGGCAGTCTACCACAATGTATTTGATTCCATCGTGAGTGAAGCATCAGGAATCGAATCTTTAAGTTGCTGCACGTGAACACTTAGGTAAGTGATTGAACTCGAAACTACTAAGGTTCATGGCCGATTTTCCGGGGTCCCCTCAGAAGACAAGGATAATCACCTGATTGAAGTCCATGGTCAATCTGAATTTCTTGGATCCCAAAAGCTAACATGACGAAGCTGCTTTTGCCACTTCCCGTAACACCCAGTACAACGACGAGAACCTAGTCACCACAAAACTCGACCTTCGCGCCTGCGTTGGATAATCTATGCCTTGTTCTATAAGTGAGGAGAGAAAGTGGAAGATGGTAAAGGTTGACGAAAGTCACTGAAAAAGAGATCTATGCTGTAGGCAGTCATTCATGGTCACTGTGTGGTCTAGCTTTTCCATCACGACCTTCTTTTGGGCCTCGAGAGTCCTATCCTACTGGTTCACCACCAGATTCTTTAGACTGAGCCTCTTTACCTTTCCCATGATGCGCTCTAATGCCGTGATATCGAACCCACAAGGGACTACTGCAGTGATGTAGATGTTGAGGCTCGCTCGGTCGATAAGTTCTACGGTGTTATTGTATTATACCTAGCAAGAGTTTGCATGTTGTTTTCGAATTTGCGATCACAGTCATCAGATGCGCCAGTGAGGGTACCCTTCACCGAGCCAAACTTCTATTCTCTAATCGAAACGCTTCTATCTTCTTCTTCTCTGCCTCCGTGCCCCTCCATGTCCTCCCATGTAGATGCCTTAGACACAGCTGTTTTCCGTTCTCGGGGTAGTATAACCAGCAAGCCCACTTCTTCCACTGACCCTCCTTCATCTGATTCCTGGCCCGCTGCCCGATGTGGTCCTCGATGAACGCGCCTCGCGGCATCGCCAGCCGCGAGGGGAAGACTCGTTTGAGGTAGTGGTCGGTAGAGGCGATGTGCGTCTTGTCGTGCCAGAAGAAGAGAGGCGTAAGGGGTATGGTCTCATCCGGGCGCGAGCTGACCGGGAAGTCTCGCTTGAGAACTGCGGTGGTGTGCCGCAGCGCTGGGAAGGGCGCGACATGGGCTGAACATGCATAGCCCAGCAGCCTCACGGAAGGCAGGCAGACGTACTTGACCGGGGCTTCCTCGTCCGCGTCGGACGCCGCCATCACCTCGACGATCGACTCCACGCGGACGCTGACATCCAGCCTCCAATCGTGCTGCTGCACCCACACGTACGGTGTCTCAACCGCCCTCAACGCCGACCGCACTGCTAGTCCAAAGCCCAGTCGCTCCGAGGGCTCGATGAACGTCACCCGTCGGTCTTCCGTCCTCCTGACGGAATACGTCGTGAAATTTGGGTTGGCTGGTGTCCCTGGCGAGCCCCATTCCGCCCGCTGCTCCTCTGCCGTCATCGAAACATCCTCGTCCACTCCGGCGAACGCCCGCAAGACGAGCTTCTTGACATTCGCTTTGTACACCGGAAAGTTCGCAGCACCGTCCGCCGTCACGTAGCCCTTCTTCAGTCGATTCGCCGGCGCAACCTTGTCATATGTATCGAGAACAACGACCACTCGACAGCTCAACAAGGTGGGGCAGTTATCGCGGAAGGAACACAAGATGGCATCCAGCAGTTCGGTAGACGGCGAAGACGGCGTCGGGGATGTTGTAAGGATGATCGTCAGAAAGTCGGATATCGATGTCGATCTTGATTCGAATCTGACCGGTGACAGCTGAGCCATGATCGGAAGAAGGATCCTGGGAACCTTAACCAGGGCGTGCTCGGGTGTTTCAACGCCGCTCAAGGAACGATTTCAGGCAGAATCGGATTGGCTCTCAGGCAAAACTCTTTCCTGATCGAGGCCGCCATAAGGTTCATGGGATCGATCCCATTCTCCAGGGCTCAACGACAGAAATACCTTGAGTTACAGAGCGAGACGGAGTTTAAATTGATCCTCAGTTCTGTTTATGGATTCGCTCGAGTTGAGAACGAAGTTGTCAGTGGTTTTTATGTGAATTTTTGCTCTTAGAGTTGAAACGACGTCAAACGGGTTAGGGTCCTGTTAGTCAGCAAGACTCCTCTCATTTCGACTTCACATCGCATCGTCGACGAATAAAGAAGCTCAAGTGACAAGAAAAGGGCTTGTTCCTAAGCCCTGTTATCGCAATGCACCGACAAAGCATAGAACGCGTGGTAGATTCTCTCATCCACACCAGGCAAGTCCACGAGAGTCACCAAGGCTCTCTCTCTCCCAAGACCTCCCGAGCCACAACTCAACGCTGGTTCTGTGGCGGATGAAACCACAGCCAACCTTGGAAGCAACCCGCGTGCCCCAAAGCTTGCTGGGAGAGTCCATGCCATGCCAGCGGCTCAGACGTACGCTGATCAGTCGGATTATGAGTCGGGCGAGCTTGTTGATGGCGGACATCTGGTATAGCAGGTGTGAGATGACATGGAAGTGAGTTCACCAGGGCGTAGTGCGGGCGACCGTGAGACGAACCTCTGCTACTATATCCAGAAGGCTTTCTGAGGATGTGTGACCTACCGAGAGGTCAGAAATCGCTCCGCTAGCCGAAAAACTGCTGCTGCTGCATCGCTATATGAAATGCTGCCCTCCTTGCCACCGACACAAGGCCGACCTAAGTCCCCATCGCTGCCATTCTGTACTGTTGCTTCTTCATACCATGACCAGGCCTCGGTCATTTTCCCAATTGTAATGGGCTGGGATTTTCCCAGCCCATTACACCAAAACGGTCGTAATAGCACAATCGCTGGTGCAGACAATATTTCACAACATCCTACAATGTCGAAAATGCGAGCATTGCAGTCCACAGGCTATAAGTTCAGTATTACGAGGTCTATAATGTAGTATTGTAACGTACCTCTTTCAACGTGTTATGGTAGCCCCCAAGAACAGCCCTTCGGTTTTAAAGGAGACTCCTAGAGTTAGTCTATTTAAACAGCCTAATTAGTCTCTTGAAGGCTCTTACATTGACAAGAATTTGAACAATCAACGATGCGAGTATAAACTCGGTCTTCAACATCTGGGAATAAGCACGGCACTCATATAAACTACCACCTCCTCTGGACTGTGCGACGTAGGCATAAAGACGGGGATACACCTGTGGGCGGTATGGAGTATAAAACTATCTACGTTCTTGAAGGAGGGTGGAGTGGAACCACAACTCGAGTACCTCCCTCACTCAAGCGGGCACCTTCGAAACCACGGACAAGGCCTGATGAGGCGCACTATAGTCAGGCCACCACACCAGCGCCACCACACCGGCGCCACCACTTCAGGATGGATAGCACACACCTGAAACACCAATCCCGGACAGTAGCAGACAACCGCAAATCTCGCATTCCCATCGCAGACTCCAACGAGACCAGCCTCAAAATCAACACACACAATACTGCCGCGTCGCAACCCAGCAACCGAGGTGGTCCACTGGCCAGGGATGGGCGAGCAAGAGAGTGGAAATACCTAGGACCGAGTGAAGATGTCTACATTCGCAGATGCAGCGCTTGCTATCATGCCATTCTATCGATCATATACAAATTCGGGTATCATTTACAGCATCTCTCTCCCCATCCAGTTGCATATGAGACAGAACCCTCATGGGTGTCTCTCACCAAGCCATCAACCACCCGCAGAAGTCCGCCGCAGAAGACGTCCTGCCCTTCTCTGTGCAGTCCGCGATGTATTCCCGCCGCCAATTCACCAGCTGGAATATTACCTCTATCGCGATCAAGTAGATAATGATCTCTTCCAGCCGCGTGTCGTGGTTCGCCTGCAGCATTCCCCTGAACGTCGCGAGCATATCATCCGCATAATCCATACGCTGGTTCAGCACGCGAATCCGCGAGGGCACATCCAGCGCCTTGCCGACCTGGTCATAGATGCTGTCAAGCTTCAGCTCGGCTCGCTGGTCCCAGAACTTGTCCGGCAGGCTGTCCGTCAGCTCGCTGAAGAAGTTGAGCTGCGACCGAAGTCGGAGGATCTCGCCGGTGCGTTGCAGGATGAAGGACATGGTCACGCGCAGCGTGCCCGTCTCCAGCTGCGCCGGGAGCTCTTCTGTGCGCTCCAGGTACGAGTTGAGGAGCGTCTCCAGCACAGCCACCTTGGTACTGCGCGCCAGGCCCGAGGAGAAGGCGATCTTGGCGCGGCCGGTGTCCGTCGGGTCGCTGTCGAGGGTCGAGTCGACCTTGGTGCCGAGCACGACGGTGTCGCCGCGCATGGAGTTGGTGGAGGTGCTGGGATCCGTCTCAAACTCCAGCTTCTCCGTCAAGTTGTCGATCTCGATCAGCTTGTCATGAGGATTCTCCTTGGCACTCCGCAACAAATGCGTCGCCACATACACGCCCTTCTCCGGCGGCAGACTCCACGTAACGACGGTGCCCGTCTCAAAGATGAAGAAATCGCCCTCGCCCGCACCCCGCACCCGCGCGTGAATCACCTCCTCGTCGTCAAAGTCCAGCCCGTCTGGGTCGATGATGTAGTGGTGCTCGTGGAGGGCGCGAACGACCTCTTTCATGTTGAAAGACTCGGCGACGCAGATGGCGCAGATGGTCTGGGCATAGTCCTTGCCGGGCTCGGAGACGCCGTCGTGCGTGGCCTGTTGGGGCTTGCGGTTGGCACGCTGGGCGATGCTTGCCACGCGCCGGAGCGGGTCGCGGAGTTTCTTCTTGGGCGCGGAGGGTTTGGTCTTTTTCCTGTTGCTGCCGCTGCTGCTGCCGCCGCTGTGCTGGGACAGGGTCTGTGCTTGCTCAGCCTTGCCATCTTTGGCGGACGAAGGAACAGCAACAGGGCCATCGCTGCTGGAGCCATCTTTGGCGAGTCGCTCGTTGGAGGTGAAGAAGGATCGCTGTCGAGGACGGAAGGCTACCGAGGTCTGGTGGAGCGAGCGTTGAAGAGGCCGTGCCGTAAAGACTCGGTTCGTGGCGTGGACGCCATGGCCAAGGGCGACTACGTGGCTCTGGAGGAGGCGCATGGTGAGGTTGCTGGAGCCATTGAATGGGACAGTGGCGGGACTGCGAGAGTGGTGTGAAGTTTCGGTGGGGATTGACGTCGTGCAGGGGAAACTAAGTTTCCAAATCTCGAACTGGGGGCTTATCGTTATCGGAGCTTGAAGCTTGGGCCAGGCCTGAGGCACCCAGCGGGCGACGGTTGGGCGGGCGGGAGGCGTTTCAAAGCCAGGGACCAAATTTGGACCCTGAACATTGCAAGGAAATGTTAGGTACTATGTACACAGCCCATGCATGCATGAACATCTTCTCATGCTTGCATAGCATTGTCAACAACAATTTTGCTGACTGTCTCTTCCTAGTGTCGACTTCTCATCAAGGTGTCCCCGCCTTGCCCGCCAGCCTGCTCAGTCCAGAGCGAAGACTGATTTCTTGACTCGAGGTCTAGGGTAAGTTTGGGTCCACTTCCATGTGAGTCAGCGAACTTACCCTAGACCTTCAATCCAGTTTGCATTTTGCGGCCAAAAAATGAGGTTCTCGTCGTTGACAGCGGGAGCACGAGCACGAGCACCAGCATCCTCAACTGAAGCATTGCTTCAACGCAGCAAATCACAGATGGCCGCCTAATACACGTCTAGTACACGGAGTATGTGACGGTCATATCTGGGTCTCATGCCTGGTGGTTAGGCGTCCGGATCAGCTGTCCGGGCTAGCTGTAGTCTGACGAGCCGGTGCCATTGACGGGATCTCAGGGCTCGCATGCCCAACCAAAATGGACGAATTCTGGTACAATGCGGATAGAGGTCGGAGAGTACACAACGGGGTAAGTATCAAAAATCAAGACGCCATGATTCTCTTTCACCATGTGCCCCGCTGGCCGGGCAGCCCATGGTCAGATCCCATTTCGTGATGCCTGCTGCATATCGCGGACATCGTCGATGAAGATACTCCCGGCCACGCCAGCTACGTCAGTTCGCATGAATAGTCAGTCGATCGATCAGGGTTGAATGCGGGGGAGGAACTAGAACCTGTGGTAAATCTGGGGAAGACCAGGGCCAGGGTGACGAACGAGGCAGAACGAGTGCTGATCCGGCAAGCCACTGAGCAAGAGACGGCAAGAACGAAGAGTGCAAAGACGATCATGGTGATGCTAAGTGCCGAAGCAATCCGTGCATACGAGTAGGACACTTCCAATCTTGACCTCCAATCTCGACCGAATAGGTGCTTCCGTTTCGCTGAAGTCGTGCCTGCCTTATGAAATCTGGGGAGAAATCTGGGGAGAAGCCGGGAAGGGGGGGGGGTGGACGCTTGACTCTCCAAATGTGGTGTTCCCGATCGGATTTCTTCAAACACCAATGTGTCCCTCCCGCAACCCACCATCAACATCCACATTCCACCATTCCATCTTTCCACCATTCCCGAACCATCATCCTGACCCACCCACCACTAGACATACGTCGTCGCTGATGAAGAAGCCCTGAAACCCGTTTCGATCTCCCACTCCCGCTGCAGAAGAAACAACTCCGGTCCTGCAGGGTCTCTGCATCACCCCACCTTGACACCCGGCCTCGACACCGGCCGAGACCACCAAGCGTTGCATGGGCAGGCGCTCCATGCCGTCACCCTGCTTGAAGCTGGACACTGACTTACTAAAGTAAGGAATCGTCTCGTCATATGCACATGGTGGTGAGAGGAGCCAAACCTAACCTTATATCAATCGATGCCATCCCTGAATCGCCTACCTTGTATCCGAACATCCTAACGTCCCCATCTCTCATGTCTTTTCTTTTCTCATGAGAGACGCCCTGTGAAGAGTGAATGAGCACCATCTAGATCCTCGTCGACTACATAGCATCATTAGTCTTGTATTCAATCTAACAGCATATACATCTTCACATCCTCACAAGAGCACCATGCCTACAGTACTATGCGGTCCCATGACTTACGATGGTGAATTTCCAGGTCTGAAGCCCGCCATGGATCCTAAAGAGCACTTCTACAGACACTTCGAGGGACAAGCTACAGGTATGGTCCCACTGGGAGACTCTTCTTGCATCCAAGAGGCTGATACGCCTCCTAGTCCTTCAAGATGACATCGCCAACCTGGGCAATATCGCCGTTACAGGCGGCGAGCGCAAGGATGCCACCGACCACATCCTAGCCGGCATCTCCAGGCTCACCAACGAGGTCTCCGATGCCTCAGAGTTCGCCCCCCCAAGGGACCAGATGATCTACAATGAGGTTTGTGCCTCCTGACCAGAGATATATCGCACAACCACCACGGTTCACCACTCACTCACACTCACATGCAGGCCCTCAAAGCCCTCCGCGAACAACTCAATATCCAAACTTCCAGGCTCGGCCCCAAGAGCCGCTTCACCTTCTCCCCCGAATCCAAACAGACTTTCCTCGCCTCCTCTCCCACCCGCAAACACACCATTTCCAACGAGAATGACTCAACTGCCTTTGAAAAGACCGAGACCGACGACAACCTCGGCGACCTACCCACCTTCGACACCAACGGCAAAGGAGGCAAGAATTACAACGCCGAGATGGCCTCGCAGCCCGGCTTCGGCATCCGCAAGCCCTCCTTCTCCGCCGCGCGCGACATCGAAATCAGTTCCCACCGCGGGATGCACGTCATCCTGCCCGCCACGGCGAGCCGCGCTACGACCTCAGGCAGCGTGACGGATCTGCAGGGGTGCGTGCTGGACATGTCGGTGCCGACGCTCGCCACCAAGCCCAAAGGCACGACGAAGAGCAGAGCGAGCCCCTTTGCTAGCCTCGTGATCAAGAACGTGTCGCGGAGCTTGATTGTCGCCGGCCACGTCGCCGGACCGGCGCATATCACGGGTGTGAGAGACAGCGTGCTGGTGGTGAATGCGCGGCAGGTGCGGATGCACGAGTGTGAGAATGTGCGCGTGTGGTTGTGGTGTGGGAGTCGGCCGATCATTGAGGGATGTACAGGGGTGCGGTTTGCGGAGATTCCGGGTAATTATGTGAGTTTCTCTCCCTTTTCTGGTTCCCACAGGGCTGTGCCTACTGGCTATCAGGGAGACTGGTGATGGTTTACTGACGTTCTGACCTAGTTGACCGACAACCAAAATACCTCCAACAACCAATGGAACCAAGTCGACGATTTCAACTGGCTCAAGGCTGAGGCCTCACCTAACTGGTCGACGTTGTCGGAGCAGGATGAGGGTTGGATCAAGCAGCCGTTCTGGGAGACGACGGTGCATGGCGGACCGTTGCTGAGTACGGAGGATATCCTCCGGGAGGCGGGTGTGCAGTAAATGCGAGCGACTGGGAAAGTTTGCTTGTGTATCATGTCTTACCATGTATTTCTACGTACGCACGCACGCACGGCGTTGGTCCTTTACCCTCAAAAAGTATCATCACATGGCGCGTCAGAAGCAAGTATCAGGCCTGTATGGAGTACCATACCTAATTCAGCAAAACAAGGAACTACAGCATAGTAGCGCGACGCGGAGGTTATCTCAGCTAAATTCATCCTGGCCTCAAGCACTTTGTCCTCATCTGAACGCCTGACTGAGCGCCGCGCCCTCCTCGCTCTTCACCCGTTTCCGCTGGCTCCGCGTCATCGGTCCCTGAGGACTAGGACCAGCCTTCCGCTTGGCCGGAGACATAGACTTCGGAGGTGGAGACTTGGTAGGTGGCGGTACCCAGTTCGTCCCCGATCCCGTGGACCGGGGTGGCGTGCTATCGCGCCTTTGCAAGCCCGTGTCGATCTTGGGAGCTTCCACGGACTCAAGCGAGATGTCAGCCTCTGCCTCGTCAGGATCCGCCAGAAGGACGACCTCCTCGTCCGCGTCGTTCTGCATGTCGACACTGGCTGAACTCCCGGTTGTGGCATAATTCGACGTGGAGTGAGCCGACACTGGGCTTCGTCCCATAGCTCCAAGGCTCGTATTGTCCACGTACTTCACCACATCATCGATGAGCACTCCGACAATGCCCCCAACAGCCTCCTCGACGAGACTGTTGACGAGGTCATCGATAGTTCCGCTGGCTTGCTCGGGCCCCTCGCCCTTGTCCGCAATTGCGGGCTCTGCCTCGACGAGAGTTAGGATATCTTCATCGTCAGATCGTGAGACTGCTGAGTCCTCGGTCTGAGCGGTCGGATCGTGGCTCTCGGGCGGAATGAGTAGATCTCCGTCGCCTCCGTCGAATGCCGGTTGTGAGACCTTCGCTCCAGAAACCTCAGCCCTCGCAACGGCCTCGCTGGGCTGTGCAATTGAATCCTCGGGCTCTGTGGCGCAGGTCTGGTTCTTTGTCGGCGGAGACATGAGCAGATCTCCATCTTCCATGCAAGTCGCGGGTTGCAACACACCATGCTCGACCGGTTTAGCCATCTTGATGTCATGGTCAGGCTTCTGATGCGATATCTCGGTCTCCATGGCGGAGTCGTGACTGGTCGATGGCGCGCCATTGAGCTGGTTTCCACTGTCTTCGCCGACTGCGGGTTGCGAGTCATCCTGTACTGCCGGGTCGATCATCGCAACATCCTCGCCAGTCTCCTGCGCCGGTATCCCCGTCTTGGTGACGGCATCGTGACTGTTTGACGGTGCGACATTGGACGGGACATCACTAGCTCCATCGACCGCGGGTATCGAGACACTCTGTCCTGTCGATCCAACCATCGCGACATCCACTCCAGGATCCTGCGTCATCTGCTCGGGCTGCGTAACAGGTCCCTCGTCATCTGTCGACGGATCACCGGAGAGGTCTTCATCCTCATCGCCTGCATCGCCGGTGGATTGCGAGACTGCCAGACTTGCCGGTTCAGCCATCACAATATCCTCGTCCTCAGCAACAGAGCTCGAGGCAGGCGTCTGACAGATAGCAAGCTGGAATTCCGGTCCGTTCGCACTCTTCACCGCCGGAATAGCCCGCCGCGAGGCCCCAATCATCTCTCCATGCCCATCTCCACCCCGAATGACCTCGATTGCTCGCTCGGCATCAGTAACATCAGTAAGTATCCGTTGCTTGGGCACCTAACCCGAAGAACTTCCCCCCTGTGCTCCTTCCACCCCGTCCACGGTTGTCCCGCTCATCTCGACATCGCCGTCACCCTTCGCAGCATTCTCGGCCGCGAACTTGAGCCCGAATTCCTTCAGCTGCTGCAGCGTGGCCCTCTGCCTCTCGATCTTGGCCTGGATGAGCTTGATCTCGGCCTCTTGCTCGGGGATCGTGCGCGTGATGTCGGGCAGGGTGTGGACGGCGGCCCGAGCGTTTTGGAGCTTGTGCTTGAGGTGGTCGGTTGCCGCGGGCAGGTCCCGGATGGCGATGGTGTTGGCGGCGTCGGAGGGGTCGGCGGAGGGGAGGTAGTGTACGCGCGCGAGGATGTTTGCCAGGTCGGAGGAGACGTCGATACAGTCAGGGGAAAGGCCCCCTGGGAGGGGGTGTTGAGAAGCCATGGTGTTGACCCGGTCTCCTTGGAGGAGGGAGACTGATTCGTGGTGTTTCAAACCTGGTCTTGGAAGTGTCTTGTTGTCGGAGTGGGATGATTTGGGATACCGGGGGTTTGATGGAGAATAGTGGAGGTGCCGTATATGAAATGCGCCGGTCCAAGCTTGTGGAAGGAAGCCGCTGATGCGACTCGGGCACTCGAGCTCTCTTAATTCAATAGCAGCGAAGAATGCCCCGCGTCAAGTTGCAAGGCTTGAAAATCGCACTGTACACAACGGCCAATCACCCCACAGGGTACAGTGTTATCAAAGTCTTATCCATCTTGTTACTGTGAAGGAACCTGGCCGAACCGACGTCAGGGTCAGACCAACCCCCACCATCGGACCAAAATCACTCACTCAACAACAGGTGATGTCTCGGACCAGAATAAAACATCTTCTTGCCTTGCCCTCTGACTACCGCCTCCCTATTTAAACCAAACTCCTACAGAAACCTTACCACTCTCTCTCCTGGCTTCCTACCTCGTTCCACTCTAGCATCCCAATCTATGTCCAAGAGAAAAGCAGACGAGATGACCAAACCAGAGCAAAACGCATGCCTCAGTACGTCCATTCCCAATTCACCGGATTCTTCCCCAACATCCTCGCCGAAGCTTCTTCGGAGAACATCACCTGTCGAGGGCGAGGGCAAGGGCAGGGGCCAGAGCAAGAAAAAGAGACAGACGGCCGCAGACCAAGCGCAGCGTTCCGCGGAAGGCAACGGCAGCTCCAATGGTTCTACCGCTACCCGCCCGGACTACCTTCTCGTCCTCTGCCTCATCCTCATCTACCTCGAGCTGTCCTGGCTGATTCTAATGCTCCTGCGCACCTACAGTCGTCATTGATGGCTGGGGCATTCCCGGTGCCGACTCCCCCAAGAACGGCGATGCCATCACCAACGCAAAGACCCCCGTCATGGACGAGTTCGCCAAGAGCGCCACCGGCTACACACAGCTTGAGGCCTCCTCCCTCGCTGTCGGCCTTCCCGAGGGGCTGATGGGTAACTCGGAGGTCGGACACTTGAACATCGGCGCCGGCCGTGTTGTCTGGCAGGATGTGGTCCGCATCGACCTGGCTATTAAGAAGAACGAGTTCGCCGACAACGAGGTCATCAAGAAGGTCTGCGAGGCCGCGAAGAATGGGAACGGCAGACTCCACTTGTGTGGTCTGGTCTCCCACGGTGGTGTGGTATGTTACCTGAAGAGTCGGAGAGAAATCAGAGAATCGCGCTGACAAGTTCTGTTTTCACAGCACGCTAAGCAAGAGCACCTCTACGCCCTCCTCAAGGCTGCCAAGAAGTACGAGGTCCCCGAGGTCTACATCCACTTCTTTGGCGATGGCCGTGATACCGACCCCAAGTCCGGTGCCGGATACATGCAGGAGCTTCTGGACACCATCAAGGAGATTGGCACCGGTAAACTGGCCACTGTTGTTGGCCGCTACTACGCCATGGACCGTGACAAGAGATGGGAGAGAGTCGAGCTCGCCTTGAAGGGCCTGATCCTGGGTGAGGGTGAGGAGAGCAGTGACCCTGTGGCCACGGTCAAGGAGCGGTATGAGAAGGGCGAGAACGACGAGTTCCTCAAGCCCATTATTGTGAACGGTGCTGCTGGTCGCATCAAGGGTAAAGCTTTCTTCAACTCTAGACATGACGGATCTCGCTAACTTTTTGGCAGACGGTGACAATGTCTTCTTCTTCAACTACCGATCCGACCGTGCCCGGCAAATCACCCAGCTCCTCGGAAACGTCGACCGCTCTCCCAGACCCGACTTCCCCTATCCCAAGATCAACCTAGTCACCATGACTCAGTACAAGGCCGACTACCCCTTCGAGATCGCCTTCAAGCCCCAGCACATGGGCAACGTCCTGGCCGAATGGCTGGGCAAGCAGGAGGTCGAGCAGGTGCACATTGCCGAGACGGAGAAGTATGCCCACGTGACCTTCTTCTTCAACGGCGGCGTCGAGAAGGTCTTCGCGCTCGAGACCCGCGATGAGTCACAGGACCTGGTGCCCTCCAACAAGTCCGTCGCCACCTACGACAAGGCCCCCGAGATGTCCGCCGACGGCGTGGCCAAACAGGTCGCCAAGCGCCTGGGCGAGCACAAGTTCCCCTTCGTCATGAACAACTTCGCACCTCCCGACATGGTCGGCCACACGGGCGTGTACGAAGCCGCCGTCGTGGGTGTCGAGGCCACTGACAGGGCCATCGGCAAGATCTACGAGGCCTGCAAGAAGGAGGGGTACATCCTGTTCATCACGTCGGACCACGGCAACGCGGAGGAGATGAAGTTCCCCGACGGCAAGCCCAAGACCTCTCACACCACCAACAAGGTGCCGTTAGTCATGGCCAACGCACCCGAGGGGTGGAGCCTGAAGCAGGGCGATGAGGGTGTGCTGGGTGATGTTGCGCCTACGGTCCTGGCGGCCATGGGGCTGCCGCAGCCTGAGGAGATGACGGGGAAGAGCTTACTTGTGAAGGCATAAAAAGCGTTTGTGCAATGGAATTCTGGTTGGTGGTTGCTTAAGACAGCGTTGGGGTTGAGGTGTCAAAAGAGTGGGCGGGATTATTCACACAGGAATATATATGGCACTTTAGACACTAGATAGCACGGCATGACATCCTGAAATGGGAAAAGCAGCTTATGAGAGGGTACTCAATCGGGCGCATTCGTATGTGCTTCTTCTTTTTTTTTGCAGTATTGTCTGTCGTCAAATAGTTTATCTTCATGACTCATTAAACTCGCACCTAAGGCGCGTAGGTACCGGTGTGTACCTTTCCTAGACGGGTACGGTACGGGCCCAAGTTTCGCAGAAACAAGAATTATGCCAACATCCAAGAGATCCATCCCACATCCCCAACCAGCACGCCAGATCACCCAGGTCAGCCATGCCACGCCAGAATAGCGCCCACAACCAGGGAAATCATCCCGGGGTGACCCAGCTGCCAGCGGAGAGGGAGCCACCGTAGAAAAGGGACTATAACCAGGCTGCGAGGATGACTACAGATTGAATTAGCAAATTGGGCGGTAGAAGAGGCATCGCTCGATCGGAATCTTGGATTCGAATACAAAGTGTCCAAACATAGAGTATCTCTACAACACCCTTTTAAGTCTACCTGATTAAATGGTGTTCATATCTACAGATTTCTAGTAAGCCATCATTTATGTTGGATGGAAATGTTAGTGGGTGGGTAGGGAAGCCTGCCTCGGTTCTTTGAAAACAATTGGATATTCAACTCTGATCTTTTCTTTCGTCCACTAGAGATCTTGGATTAGTTTGCCTTCCTTTTCATCGCCTTGTTAATGAAGACAATAGGTCTTCTATACAGCTATGATATTTGTTTGTAGCAGTTAGCACTTAGTCATAGTCTTCATAATTCATTCGTCGTGTATTTTGGGCCCTTGCAATATAATGTAATAGTCCTACATTTAGAACCCTGCTTTTGTCATACATGTGGAGGCAACGAAAAATCGCCGTTGGATCTCTTGACAATTCATACAAAGCCCTGTCCATCCCCGCCAGAGCTGGTTCGCGCTCGTCTGCGTCTAGACCTGGGACTCCTGGTTGGACCCAACAGCATCTCATCTGGCACGCTCGCCCTCAGCATTCCCTGGTACACCAACTGAAGTTCGGCGGACTTGCTGAAATACTGTTCCTCGATATCCAGTTCCGCCAAGGCCAGTCGTTTCCGGAATCGCTCGCTCTTTGGCTCTCTTTTTTTAGGTGGCTTTGGCACACGAGGCTTGTCGACAGCCAGGGCGTTGTTGAGAAAGACGAGGAATTGTTTGATGCGTGATTTGAGCCGCGAGGCAGTCTTTGACTTTTCCCGCGAGCCCTTGCCGCGAGGTCCTTGGCCCGACCGTCTCAGCTTGCGGTCCTCCTCCTCCTCCTCCTCTGCAGACACCACCTCAAGGCAGGCCTGGTTCACCCGTTGATGCATTTCCTTTTGCAGCGCACGTTCTTGGCGGCCGTAATCATGCTTCAACTGTAACATCCTCTCGTACTGCACCGGCGGCAGCTCCTCGCCCTTGAGCCGCAGCTCCGTTAATTTGTTGTTTGGGTTCCACTTGATCCAGCTTCGGGATTCCTCACTACCCAATCCATCTGACAAGTATATTAGCGACTGGAAAGAGTTGACATGTGGCCATGTCTCCCGGGACAAAGGTCTTACCGCAGCGTGCGCGACGTGAGGTATGCTCGTACATCCACCGCGGCCGGCTCTCATCCTCACCCTCATCGCAGACTGGCTTGAGCAACCAGCGACGTGTGGGGGCTTGGTACACAAGCCTGTCCCCCAGTTTCTCACCCCAGCCTGGTGTTGGTCGGCTTTCAGGGTCTTCTGGAGGAGCCGGCTGCTCACGCGAGCTGGTTTTCACGCGGCGCTTCATCTCCTTCGGGGAGCGTGCGGATGGGTGGTCCTCGCGATGAGGAGTATCAATGGGTGTCGTGACCATGGCGACGAGACCTGATTCGGGGCGTTGTCTCTTCGTGTGTTTGTTTGTTTGTTTGTTTGTTTGTTTGTTCGTCTGTCTGTCCGTCCGTCTGGCACCGTCTCTGTACCTAGGTTTTCCAGCCTAGATGCGTTTCTCTTGTTGCTGTTTCGTCCCCACCTCGTGGCCTTCGATCTCGTTCTCCTTTACAAATTTCGAAGAAGAGGAGAAAATGGAAAATGGCCGCGATGTCTTCCATACTCTAGCCAAGATTTTCAGAAATTCATAAAATAGTATTAGGCGTGTCCGTCTTATTAGGCTGTTCTATTGTAAGTAATTGGATTGACTCCTTGAGGTGTAAATGGATGGTTTTATAGATGCAGATAATTCTTGGAAAATTCCATTAGGACGATGTGGACAACTAGAAACGTCTCGAACACCGTGAAACTTCAGAACTCTCACACGTTCAAAAGAGGCAGTTTTGGGCTGCGCTAGTCTGCACTCATCTCGTGACGGGCGGGACTAGGAGGCTATCGAGCTTCTGGACTAGGCCCATGTGAGCAAGATCTTCACCCAACTTCGTGACGACTGAATGTTCAACGGAACATGCGCTGCGTTTGAGCGCCCAGACCTTGTTCTCCCATTAGGTGCCGAGCACGCCTTTTCAATAGGATCTCCAACGAGAGCCGGATGAATGATAGATCTCCGCCAAGTTCCAACCCAAGCCCGTTTCGTCTGAGACCGTCCTTCCTCGTAGCCGATGCAGACAATGTAGTAAGCCTCATTCCAAGGTCCCATCAAGCACAGGCCTCGAACCCAGCCCCAATGAGGAACTTGTCATCCAGCCCAATCTCCGGCCCCCCTCACACGACCCGCCTAGTCCTCCAGATCCGTCGACGCCCCAGATCCAGATCCGTCGACGCTTCAGATCCGTCGACGACCGGTGCCCGCGCATCCGCCGCGCCCCCTCCCCCGGCATCGTTGTCAACACGTTGGATGTGAACCATATTGACGGGGAAGATGTGGCTCCGTTTGTCTTGTATCTGGAATTCAGTCGATCCAATATTTGGCCGGTGATTAGTCGAGTTGAGTTGATGAACCCACAGGATTCTACGTCTGGTCGAGCCCATGAACCTAAGAAAGGAAGAAACACGACGACGATACTTGTGGCCCGGTCTGTATATGCCATCCCGATAACCGGGACAGGACCAGAGGACATCGTCTTTATAGTTTGCACTGTCTTGCCTCAACCACCTAGGTAGCTTGGGCTGAGATCGGCGGCGCTTTCGCCCTCAGTAGGACGGCCACTGTGTCCCAGTCGCTCGGACTTCGACTGTTCAAGATCTCGTACCGTGAGAGATGGATTTCAGGATTCGAGAACAGGAAATATGATATCTCCATTTCCAAGACTCAAATCAAGCCAGGACGCCGTCAGATTTATCCTGTTCAAGAGGGAGAACTACTTCACTTCTAGCCGACTTCCCTTACACATTTTACCTTGCACATTTTATTACTGTTGAAGCATTCGGTATTCAGTCAGATAGCGCAGTGCTCGCTTGCTTATGATTTATGCCCAATCATTAATCAACAAGACAACCAAATAATGTCACACAATCAGCCAAAGTCAGATGCGGAAAACCCCCCGCCCCCAAGAAACAGAGTGGTATCACAAGATCAATTAATCCATCGAGCATGTCAAGCGCTCACACCCAATCCCAACGCCCTCAGCAATGCCGCAATTTCAGCTGTGTTGTTCGCGCTCCATTGTATCTTCCCTACCACTCGCATGGTTGGGCTCGCGTTTCCTTTATCGTTCTTCCCTTAACCAGACTCCTCTCGGCCCGACGAGTACCCACTTGCCTCACCAGCTGTAGCTGCCGAGCTGTCGGGATGTATGTCCATGCCCTTGCCGGAGATTCCACTCGGCCTTTGGCTGGAACCCCTTGACATCCTCCGCTCCGGGGCGAAGACCACCTTGGGTACCATATTCAGCCTGGTGCTGTCGAACTCATCGTCGTCCCCGTCAGAATCGAGAACCCCCATTCGCGCAAAGTCCTTGTCTGACTGATGAGGGTTGGCCAGTTGCGAGATGGCCGCGTCAGAACCATCCATGATCACGTCCGACTCGTCTTCGCCTTCCTCATAGTCTTCCTCGAAGCCCGAATCCTCGGATTCAGTAGTGTCGGTAAAAGGCGGGTAGAAAATAGCGGGTGGTGGCAGTGGCAGAGGCCTCAGCTCCTTGTACCTCTGTTGCAGGACTTGGTATTGAATCAAAGTCGGAGATTGAGAGAATTCGCCCGGCGTCCGTGGTGAACTCGTTGTCAACCCAGCAATTCGGCTCGCGATCGATTCTGCTGTTTCTTCTGACTGGAAACGGGCTAAACCGGGTCGATGTCTGTGCCGAGAAAGAATGGGATGACGGGTGACGACGAGAACGGCAAAGTGATCCTCGGGTGTGACCCCGCCAAGACCGCAAGGTTCCAGGCAAGCCTGGAGAGGCTTTAGTTGAGTCTTCTCAGGCTGCTCACACCAGCAAAATCCCTGATCCTCGGCATCCGACACGTCCGTATCATCTGTAACGTACTCAGATTCCGCGCCCACATCGATATCCATCTGCTCGGGTCCATCGACAAGAGGCCGGAAAGGTAGCTTCGAGCCAGATATAGTGCGAACGAGTTGAGGCTTTGCTCCAAGATCCTCGAGGGCCTCTGGCACTCGGCCCGAAGAGGTCATGTAGGTGGTTGGTGAGATATCACCAGAATCTCCTGACAGGTCAAGGCAGAATGGAGCGCCGGTGTAGTAGATAATAGCGCCATCGCGTCTGCGCTTCTTCCGTGGGGACGAACCGGACCCACTCACAAAGCCCGTCGAACGTGAATTCAAGTTACTGTTTTCCACTGCTGGGAACGAGGCTTGTGATCCAGTCTCCTCCGTCAAAGTCTCAATAGAAGAAGACTGATGATGAACGAACATCGGCTTGTAGTGGAAGCCCCCTGGCAATGTGGAAGCCTTAGGGCCCAGCTTCGTCTGGCTTTTGTTCGAGGCTGCCGACACCTGGACATTTGTCTTTTGCCTCTTCCGCTGGCCGTCCTCGTTCGACCCATCCGTGACCACTATGTCGGGACTCGTCTGAGAGCTGTCCCCACTGCTGTCACTGCTGAACTTTGTTCCTTCGGTCCCCCCACGCCAGCGAATCTTGCGACCATCCCTGGAGAGCTGGAATTTCGCAGATCTCTCGCTGACAGCCGAGCGAATATAGTCCGGGGTTACGTTCAGAATGTGCAGCTGCGCCAAATTGCAAAGAAGATTGAGATGGATCCATCCGTCTGCATCCATCGATACATCCTGCGACCTGTACCTGGCCTGTGGTAGATATTCTGGAGCCATCACGCCAAGGTGACGGATGTATTGCATGTTCTCCGAAGGATTCTGTATCCGGTCGGGGTCGAGATCAAGAGGCCTGGTAGCTCTCTGCTCGGGCATGTCCACGATGTGCGGGGAATTATCGTGGCCGCTGTGCTCATTGCTGCCACTACCACTGCCCGTACGGACCTCCGCAGTATCGTTTTCGCCGTTCGAGTTGGATGCCGAACCCTCCTCTCGTAAGTTGGTCTTTTTACCTGATTCATCCAGTTGTATGCGTGCTTCTCTCGATGGCTCGTCCTGAGGCGGAGCCAATAGCAGGGGCGGCACGGAGCTGACTCCTCCAACACTGACCTGGGGCTCCAGAGCCGACGGTGGAGATGGCGGCTGGTTCCCCTTGGCCCTCCCGCCGAATTTGCCTGTAAAGAGGTGTTCAAGTCTGCGCACTACTATTTTCTTCTTTTCTTTGTCGGTCAACGCGATGTGACGCGGCATCAGTCCCTCGGGAATATCGTTGAGGTAGTTCTCCACTTTTTGATCGGTCGACGTTCTGGCACGACCCAACGAAGGCCGCCCGACCCAACTCGTAGACGCGTTCTGGCCGATCGAACTTGGTCCTGTCGACATGGAGGCGTAGGCGGAGTCAACTGGTCGCGAGTGTGATGACGAGGAGGAGGCATGCTTTGAGTTCGAGCTTGATCCCTGCAACCGACTCACATGCTTCGCGGATTTCTTGCGTTGCTGGGATGAGGTCGTTGAACCCTCCAGACTCGAAGCGAAGTCACGCAATGTCGCTTCCAACTCCCGCTTCTTTTTGTGCGGAAGCCCGTGAAATTTTATCTCGAACAGCTTATCCTTTCGCAGTGGGTCGGGCCCAAACTGCTTAAATTTTTTCAGCTCTTCCTTCAAACGCTTGTTCTCCACGGTCAAGTCGTCGATAACACTCCGGAAATCATCCGCACTGCTGCTGTGCGCGACCATTGGAGGCCTGAGATGAGTCGACTGATAGGCCGGAAACGGGAATGGGTACGCAGACGCTCGGACCGGGTTCAATTCCTCATTGGACGAATCGGACTGCTTCTGGAAGAAAGGAGGATCGACTAGAATACTGTTCATCAGCCATGCCAAGGCACCATGGGCCAGGAAACAGGATCACATACCGTCCATGGAGCCATGATCAAAAGCTGCGGGAGGGTTGCGGTTGGATCGATCGAACCAGTTCTTGGGGTCACTCTGTCCGGTGTCATGGCTCTCGTCTGACGAATTTCTTCTGGGCGAGCTACCAGGGTCGGCATTACTGGCAGGTTCGGGCCTCATAGAAGCATCACGAGCGAGGCGATGGTGTCGCAAGGTAACGGACTGCTCGGGACTGGTTCGTCGCGGCATGGGATGACCACGGGCGCTGGTCGGGGACAGCTGAGTGCCCCGGGACTTTCCCTTAACGTCGCCCATAATGTCTGGGTCTGTGATATATGCTATGGCTTAGGTGATATCGATCGAGCATGGTGTTGAGGGCATGCCCAAGAAAAAGGTTGAAGAACCCGACTGAAGTGGGGCCGTGAGAATTTTCAGGGTGTCGAGAAAGTTATTACGATGGGTGTCGTCGAGGGTTCGAGTTTTGTCCAAGGACACACTATGTGTGGATGTTAGTCTTCATATCAACCGGTGGACCATCGTCCTTGTTGTCCAGGCGTGACTGTCAATTCGAAAAGTGTAATACGGCTCGGACTCTGCCCACATGGAGATGGCAGAGCCCAGAGTGGAAGACGATGTGGAGATTCGAAATCCAGAGAATAAGAGAAGAGAAGAAAAGAAGGGTCGAGGACAATCGTGTCTGCTAACTTGTTGGGGAGGGAGGGTCTCCCGGGGCATGCTACGTCAAGGGTCCAGACTGGATGGTAGAGAGGAGCAGATGGGAGAGGTATAACGGTGTCATGGTGGGCACGAGGCAAGGT
>MUZH01004172.1:0-51425 GCA_003012965.1 Juglanconis oblonga | reverse complement strand
CCCCCCCCCCAAATACTGTCCTTCAGATGAGCCCGGGAAGCATAGTGTACCTCTTCTTCTTGTACTTGTCACCGAACGTGTTCCTAAGTGCCCTCTCCTTGTCCCGCGACCAGCTGGCCATGTACGAGATGCCGATGCTGATGAACAGCACGACCGCCCACTCCCGAGAGACGAGGATGACGCCGGCCCACGCAACGACCTCGAACATGTAGTTGGGCGAGGTAACCAGACTGCTCCCAATACAGGTCGGGATGCCCTTCTCTGTGCCACCGGGCTTGCGCAGCCCGGCCAGATGCTTGTGCACCACGAAATTGCTAATCTCCCCTCCGAGGTACAGCACAAAGCCCACATAGTCCAGCAGGCCAAGCTCATCCCGGGCGGCGAAGGAGCGGGGCGAGTAGATGAAGAAGGCGGACATCAGCCCCGCGGTGGTCCAGTAGAAGAAGCTGTTCTTGAAGATGTTGAAGGCGGGCATGGTGGCGGAGGAGAAGCGGTGCAGGAAGGCGGTCTCGAGCTCGCGCTTGACGAAGTGGGCGACGAACATGTAGAAGCAGGCCTTTTGGACTATGGTGAGCGGGATCTTGTCGGCATCTTTGTAGAAGTAGGGGTCGATCTTGGCGAGCTGCGGGCGGATGGTGTAGAAGAGGACGTGGAAGAGGATGGGGCCGAGGTATTCAACGAGGAAGACGGTGCGCCAGGACATTTGGGGGCCTGTCCACGACAGTTAGCACGAGACGTCTTGCGGGAAGGAAACCGCAGAGAAAGAAGAGGGTGGACATACCAAGATCCTGGACCAGAATCTCCCCGTTCTTTATCACGTCCTCCTGGTCGCGCAGTAGGGCCCGTCGGTCTGCAATCCTCTTCCTGGTGGACGGATAGAACAGGCCGATGCGGTTGAAGTCCTTGACACCGGCCCAGGCTGCGACAGCCTTCTTTACATCGTCAATCTCAGCATCACGGGGCACCTGGAGCGTACCGGGTGGCTTCGAGTTGGGAAGCCCCTTCTTCGGTGCTGACGGGATGGGAGATGTTAGTGTAAGCGCCCTGGAGGCGTTGGAGGCGTTGGAGGCATTGGAGGCATGGGGGGAGTCTGATTTACCTCGACTGGAGACCTTGAGTGAGATTTTGTCAGCCATTGTCAATTGACTTGAACAAACTGTCTGGAGGGGCCAGATACAGTTGTGGTTGTGGTTGTGGTTGACACCAGACGGCAATGTTGGGGAAAGGGACAGAAATGTTGAAGCCGAGTTATCCCTGCAGAAACAAATGTTGGAGCTCACTGTCAAGCCGGCTCCTCGCCGAGGCCGTTGGAGCTAGGTCCCACAGTAGACCGTAGACCGTAGACCCCTGCGATTCCAGCTCCGGGCTCCGGAGTCGAGGTCGTTGGACTCTAGTTACTCCGTCTGGTCACATACACACTATGATGCTCGGTCAAACTAAAGAAATACTGGCGCATACGACTGCTATGACTCGGGGGATTTGTTCAGACTTCTGGAGAAGATCCTACCTAGGTATTCGTCAATTACCTAAGGCTAGGCTGCCGGACGGCCCCGCATTTCAATTTCCAGCATCCGTCTTCCGTGCCGTTGCTTGGATCCGGAGCTCGGCACCTGCGGGTGAGGATTGGATTTATATCATCCCCGCTGCGGCTCTTCTCACTTCCCACTCCAAGACTCTCATCGTCAGATTCAAATCCACTTCCCTCTCCCTATGCTCAAATCCATCCCCAGACTCCAGGCCATATCCAGAAGCCTCAACCCCGCCACCACACTCAAGTCCTTCCACACATCCCCCACATTCGCCATGAAGGCCGTCGTGTACGACAAGACGGGCGACTCCTCCGTCCTCCACATCGCCGATCTTCCCAAGCCCACCCCCGGCCCCGCCGACGCCCTCATCAAGATCGACTACGCCGGCATCAACTTCATCGACATCTACTTCCGCACCGGCCTGTACCCCATCAGCTTCCCCGCCGTCACCGGCCGCGAGGGCGCCGGCGTCATCGAAGCTCTCGGCGCTGACGTGCCCTCCTCCTACGGCCTCAAGGTCGGCGACCGCGTCGCCTGCTACGCCCAGGACGTCATGGCCGAGTACTGCGCCACCTCCGCCGCCAAGCTCATGCGCCTCCCCGACACCGTGACCAACCGCCAGGGCGCCGCCCTCATCCTGCAGGGCCTGACCGCCTGGACCCTCGTCAAGGACGCCCACGAGGTGAAGTCGGGCGAGGTCGTGCTCGTGCACGCCGCCGCTGGTGGCACCGGCGGCCTGGTCGTGCAGATGGCCAAGCACCTGGGCGCCACCGTGATCGGCACCGCGAGCACGCCCGAGAAAATTGAGATTGCGAAGGGGCATGGGTGTGACCACGTCATCAACTACAGCAAGGACAATGTCCTCGAGGCCGTGATGAGGCTGACGGATGGGAAAGGGTGCCATGCTGTGTTCAGCGGGATCGGACAGGCTACGTTCAAGGATGACCTGGAATGCTGCAGGCGGAAGGGGAGCATGGTTACCTTTGGCAATGCGTCGGGCGCCATTGAGGGTTTCCGCCCGCTGGAGCTGGGCAAGAAGAATGTCAAGCTGTTGCGGCCTAGGCTGGACGTGTATGTGTCGGAGAGGGAGGACTTTGAGCAGCGCTCTGCCGAGCTGTTAGATCTTGTGGCGAAGGGGGTTGTGAAGCTGGATATTGGCAAGGAGTACACGATGGAGCAGGTGGGTCAGGCCCATGATGACCTGTCTGGGCGGAAGTCTACGGGCAAGCTCATCGTCAAGGTTGCTGCATAAGTGTGAATTCCGGCCTGAGCTTTGAGTCGCACGCAATGCAGACAACGAGGAGTGCTTCAAGAAACAATTACTATTAATATTTCGTCTCAGCGATCACAAATCGGTTCCCATTGTGAATATGCAAAAGGTATCCAACCCTCCCCTTTCCCCGGGACGAAATGCTGCCCTCCTCCTTTGCTTTCTTCGCTCCTCTCTTTCGCGCCCGAGGACCTCAAGCCTCTAGACCCATTCTCACTTATCAGTGTTCAAGGCCCTAAAGAGAAAGGTAAATCATCAGTATTCGGAGGAGAAATCTAAGATGACCAGGGCACGCTAGTGAATACCTACCTAATATTCATCACTTCAGCTGCAAACCATGGCTGCTCTGGAGGACGGCGACATGAGTGAATTCTTGGCGATGAGTCGAATGCGAGATTTGTCGGCCATGGTGGCTCAGCGACAGTCCGTCTTTGGGTTGGTGGACGATGCTGGCACGCCACCCGCACCAGTGCTGCCATCCGGGCTACTTTCGCCCGCGATGCAGCGTGAGCAAGAAGCCTCTGCGGAGCTCTCAACCATCTGGTAGCGGCAGTCGGCTACGGAGTGCTTGTGGACTTTGCAGCAATCGCATTCGACGCAGTACAAGTTGACTACCTCCTGGCCGTCACCGTCGTAATACAGCAAATAAGGCGCTGGTCCGTTGCCTGTCTCCAGGCCGGCGTCTGAGGCCTTGTCGTGGGCAAATGGCATTGTGGAATCCGTGAGAAACAGAGAGGGCTTCAAAAGGCTGATGTTCAGACCACCGTCTTTGATCGCTATGACTGACTTCGAAGGCACCGAGTGGTTGGAAGATCTCAGGCTGGTGGTGGTTGGGATGGTTGTGTGAGAGTCAGAATGTCTGACTTGTTGTCTAGATGCCTGGGACAACCTAACCAACAAGCCATTTATGTGTTTTCGATGTTCTGAAATTCTGATCAGGTATCACTTTGACATAGCAACCGGTGCTTTTCTTCTTTCTCTTGTTGTCAGCACGGTCCTACCCCAGACGCTACTCGTGTACAATACCTAGGACCCGTGCCTACCTAGATGCCTTGATCTCAGACTACCTAGGTATGCCACAAGAACTTGTTCTACCACCTGGCAGAGAATATTATACTGGGGATTACAGCAAGCCAGTTTCGAAATTGATTCAAGAACTTGCTAAGACGAGCAGGCCAGGCGTTGGTAAGAGGAAACTATGCATTCTACTGCTCTAAGCTAGAACTATAGAAAGAGAGAAAGGGAGCAGTAGAAAGTCTATATAATAGAAATAGAGCGATAAAGTAGGCCCATAACCCTGTCACACTTGCCCTATGATTCAGTGGAAATGGAGGGTTGTCTATGGATATCTTCCATCGCTGGTAGCGGTGGCGATGGGTTTGATGCAAGTGATGTAGTAAAAATAATTTAGCGAGTCCTCCGCTGTCTTCAGAGAAATAACAGTCCTTCCCATACAAACCACGCGAGCACCATAGTCAACACCCAGAGCTTACCAACACCGCTTCCAAGTCCTCGAGGAACTCGAACTCCCTAGAGTCTTCGTGGATACGGAGGTGGCCACCACAGCTGAGCCTGTACTTCCCCCTTCCGTTGTCGTGTAGATACATAGAAGTGATTTTCGTGACCGATTCAACGCTTGCGCCGCCAATCTTTAAGCCATTAATGGTTGACGTGGCTACAGAGGTGTACACAACTGCTGTCCCTGTACCGGTACCTCCATTCACGCAGCCGCCTTCAGTGGTTGTGTATGTCGCTGTGACTTGGGTGACCTTAGGGCTGCCCGAATCGTCTCCTTTGCCGCTTCCAGAACTGCCCGTCTCGGAAGTCGACGAGCTAGTCCCGCTTCCTCTGCTCATGTCTATAGTTCCAGTCACATAGCTGGTTGTCTCGTGACTTGTCCAGCACGTAGCTCCATATCTGGGGAGTACTGGTGGCCCATCGCCCTCCGCATAGCAACTAATGATGGGCCCCTCGGAAAAGAGAGTCTGAAAATCGGGATAATTGTTGAACACATCGGCATTCCAGGTGCCAAGAACAAGGCTGTAAGGCAAGCCCTGATGTAGGCTGGGGGTTCGATGGCAAATCCGAGGTGACGGCATCTGCTGATGGAATTGACGTGCATTCTCACGAGTTGCCGTCTTGTTCCTGGTCATACCAGATGAAGTTATCCCTCAAGTTGATGCATCTCATAGGGAATACTCTTTTCAGTAGGGACTAAGATAACCTCATCAAGCTGCCATACCATCGCGTCCAACCAAGCACCACCAACAGAACCTCGTGCAATGAGGAATGCTGCCTGAGGACTAAACAATTTGACTCCGCCGCAGTCAGCTCCATTATCCCGGTCTCCACAAGTGTGAAGAGACTATCGATGATATCTGTGGATATGGACAGTACCCTCAGTCGATCAGATGGAAGAACAATGAAGAAAAGATACGGGCAACATTCGCCCAGATGCTCGCCAAGGCCCATCATCTGGGTTTCGACAACTGCCTTTTCCTCCCCAAGAGCACAGTTGAATTCACTGCTATACTCGCAAAGAAGACTCCGGATTCGAGATTTCTGAGCCAGAAGATCTAGCAGATGCAGGAGATACGATGACGCCAGCCTGCCAAGCTCGCTGTGATTAAGAGCTGCTTCACTGATGCCCAGGCTAACTCCCATAAGGTTGAGAGCAAGTGGCCATCAACATCAGGCTACAGAGATGTAAGGAGAATAGATGTTTGCTTGAGGGGCAGGTCAACAAGTCAGGCTGCGTTTTTGTTCCTTGGTTTGTCTGCAGTATGGTGCTTATATATGAATAATTGCCTTGTCCATGCAACTACTTGGTATAGTGCCACGATCTCTATTGTTTCCCTAGGGTCAACCTATTACGTATCTGAATACCTAGTACGCTAATAAGGCGAGTCGTATTTGACGGCGAACCTAGGCCCCGGTATAGGCCCAGGGGTGGCCCCGTCTAGCTAGGGTCGGGACGTTACCTGTTACGAGAATATTGCATCTGTTAAACGGGGTGCATGGTTTTACAGGGTTCATGAAACATGACAGCCTGCGGCTCACATGCCAATGAGGGCGGGATCAAGGGGCATTCCGATTCAACGTCAACCGATCAGCAACAAAATTTGGACACTACAAAGGCCGCCCACGCCTCTTTTGCCCTGCCTGAAACTCTTTACGAGTGATGGTGTAGGCTCCACAACCTTCTTCGCCAGACCGGCACGTAACCCCCCTCGAAGTAGCCATGGACGCCCCCCAGGTCAAGCTCTCGGAGCTGCTCCGAATCCCCGACGACCTCGATAAGATCACAGCGCTGAAGCAGGAGTTCTCCCGAAAGAAGGGCGCTGTAGATGCCCAGCTACGGAGCGGGCTGCGCGAGCAGCTGGAAACCACACAATCGGGCATGAATGGCCTGTCAGAGGGGCAGAAGGCTGTGCAGCAGATCAAGGAGGAGATGATGAAGATCGACAAGCTGTGCGCCGAATCGCAGAACATGATCAAGGACTTCAAGACTATCAACATCGTGTCTCAGGCCCACCGGAACTTTGGCGCCGTCGAGGAGATGCGCAAAAACCTCGAGACCTTCAACGATCGGCTCGCGGGCGTCGAGAACATGCTGCGCGAGGACGAGGCGGACCAGGAGAACATGCCGAACCTGTTACCGATACACTACGAGCTTACGCAACTGCGAAACATACGGGACGACGCCATCGAACAGATACAACGGACAGGCGAGCAGGATTCGCAGTCCACGTTGGAGGAATACTTCGAGAGGCTGGACGGGGCGATCGAGTGGTTCGACGAGCATGTGGGTCTGATTGCTACGAGTCTCATCAACCTCGTGACTTCCGAAAACAACGGCCTGATTGTACGATTCGCCATCATCATCGAGGCGGAAGACAAGAGCGATCAGAGGGTATTGGCACTGCAGGAGGCGTTGAAAGACCACAAGGAGATGGCGACCCGATTCCAAAGCATAACAGATGGAGCGAAGAAGGTGCGCGGCTACAAGGACAAGTTCTTGGAGGCGGTCAAGATCTATGCACAGGCGCAATTTGACACAAGCCGGGAGGAGTTTCTGGACGACCCTTCCAAGTTGGAGAAGATTATGAAGTGGTACTTCAATGACTTGAATGCCGTTAGAATAGGCATGGTTCCGTTGATGCCCAAGAAGTTCAAGATCTTCAAGACCTACGCCCAGGTATACCACCAATTGATGCACGACTTCCTGCTCGGCGTGGTGGACGATCCTGAGAGCAGCTCCGCGAACGCCCTCGAGGTCATCAACTGGCCAGAGAAGTACTACAAGAAGATGAGGAAACTCGGCTTCACGGAAGATCAGTTGACACCTCACGTCATCGACAACAGGGAGGCAGAACTGGTGCGGGAGTTCCGATCCGTCATTATCAAATTCTTGGACGAGTGGATGGACCGTATCTTTACGGCAGAGAAGAAGGACTTTATTCACCGCAACGTTGAGGGCGCGAATCTGGACGCGGACGAGTATGGATACTTCCGCACCAAGAATCTCGTGGACATGTGGCGAATGTTGAGAGAACAACTCGACAGTGCGGCTGGCTCAAAGCGTACGGATGTTGTCGAAGGTGTGGTCGATGCTATGTTCTTGCGACTACGGCAGAGACAACAAAACTGGCAGCAAATGTTGGAAGAGGAGGCACTTAGGTACGAGTCCGGGAAGGAGCCCGAGCTCGACGGATTCCAGACCCTGCACGACTGGCTTGTGGCTACCGCCAACGACCAGATTGCCTGTATCGACGACAACGAGGAAGAGGGGCGCTTCGCGTACCTGACCAGCTTCAAGCAAAAGTTTGAGCCGATGGTGTCGACACAATACATGGAGCGGGCAGAGGCAGAAGTGACCTCCATCCGCGACGTCTATGTGGATTTCAGTACATGGTGCATCACAAAATTCACCCACCTCATGTTCGCCGTTGACTTCAAGATCGTCATGCCCGACTTCTTCACCCCGAAGTGGTACGGCAGCCAAGCCATGAAGCAGATCATCATCACCTTCCAGGACTACGTCGAAGACTACAAACAAGTTCTCCACCACAGCATCTTGGAGATCTTCGTAGACATCTTCTCAGAAGAGCTGCTCGTGCGGTACCTCTCGTCGGTTCGCAACAAGGGCGCCAAGTTCAAGCGCTCGGAGCCGTTCTCCGAGAAGCTGTTTGAGGATCTGTCCGCCGCGTTTGACTTCTTCGACCAACTGGAGAACCCGGAGGCAGGCGAGGCCATCAAGAATCAGTGGCGGGTCACCGAGAACTTCCTTGAACTGCTGACGCAGCCAAAGGAGGTCATACCGGACGTGTTTGAGAACTTCAAGAGGGGGTACTGGGATCTGCAGTTGGGATGGGTCGAGGCGGTGCTGAGGTCGCGGGATGACTTCGAGAGGAGCATGCTGAATGCTGTGAAGAGCAGGGCGGCGACGATTACGGTTGATAGGGGGATGGAGACGATTATGGGGAAGGTCAAGTAATAACAGAGGCATGACACTATGTAGTGGGTAGTACGTTCACGAAGACGGAGCCCGGCGTTTCATAGGGTCTTTTGTGATATAGTGGCGGAGGCACAGAGCGTTCGGATTGAGCAATACAGACGAATATTACATCGCGCTCTGATGCTCGGCCTTGATAACGACTCCCGGGTTGAAGAGGTTTTTGGCATTTGTTTTGCTCATCGATTACAAGGACGTCTTAGGAGCCGCCGGAGCGGAGCAATGAGTTCTGGCTTTCTCAATTACTATTATGCCTACTTCAAAAATAATAGCATTTTGCGTAATCAAGCAAAATGCAGTCAGGGGCTAGCCTTTTATTTTAGGGCATCTCCGTTTTTCACTTCTTGTGCAGTCATTTAGATAGCCACTGTACCTACCACAAATGACCCACGATGTCTAGACTGTCAAATATCTGCTATAGTTGTGTCAAATGCCTGAGTGATCGGGTCATAGAGTATCGTTGAGTCCTGCGGAGTACCAGTAAAGAGACCATCTTGATATGGAAACAATACGTCCCTCAACGTCCTGCACAAAGGCTTAACGCAGTCAAAGCTATCTGGGAACTCCCTAAGAATGACTTCGAGCCCATTCTTGTCCATGTCGCCACGTTTGTTAGGTCTTCACGCCACCTGCTGATGCTGGTAACTTCCTCCTGGTAGGCCACCAATTTCGCGATGCCCTTCACTCCACGGTCATTCGCCTTGTTGAGAAGATCAGCTTCAGATGGTCGCATGCTGGAAGTCCATGAATACTTCACGACGCTGTCGAACTCGGCTGCGCCGGCGGCCTTAGCCCGAAAACAAGATGTGCCGCGGCAGACGATGGCTCGCTGGTGAGCGATGGGGTCAGGCTCAAGCTCAAACTTGCACTTCCGTTTCTTCCCGCGAGCTTCAGGAAGGGTCACCAACCGCCTGTTTTCTTATGCCTTGGTGAAAGTGTCCAAGCCCAGCTCTTCATCGCTCATCATGAGATAGCCGCACGTGACACTAGCACATAGGAAACTCATTATACAGTTCTCCAACTCGCCAGACCTTCCACTGGTGCCCAAGGGTGCAGAGCTGGATTTGCGAGCAGACAGAGCATATCTGTTGGTGGGTGGAATGCGCGGCATCGGTGTATCCATCGCGAGATGGATGGCATCCCGTGGAGCCAAGACTCTGGTGTTCCTCTCCCGCTCGGCGGGGGAGAAGAACGAGGACAGAGCACTCGTGCGCGAACTGTCCAACATGGGATGTCAGGTTCTCACCTTTGCCGGCGATGTCACCGACTTGGCGACGGTCCAGCACGTCGTCTCGCGTGTCGCAATACCAATCGCCGGCGTCCTGCTATTAGCCATGGTGCTTTCTGACGTGGGAGTGATGGACATGAACATAGAGAAATGGAATGCAGCTATCAGACCCAAGGTCAACGAGACATGAAACCTGCACGAGGCTCTACCGGCAAATCTGGATTTCTTCGTCATGGCCTCGTCTCTGTCTGGTATGTTTTGGACAATACGGCCAGTCTAACTATGCCACCGCAAACACCTTTCTGGACGCATTTTCCCAGTTTCGCCAGTCCAAGGGTCTTGCCGCGTCGACGGTGGACCTCGGTGTAGTGGACGAGATCGGCTGGGTCAGTCAGAACGCATCTGTCCACCGACAGGTGGTGCAGCAGATGAGCACCACGATTTCAGAAGAGAGCCTGTTGAACTGTTTCCATTTGGCCATCACCCGCTCTTCTTCATCGAATCACGTCTCGCAACCACGACAGCCACTAGATGGATTCCGATCACAAAGCCAGCTCCTCCATGGTCTCTTATCGAAGGCCGGTGCAGATTAAGAGCAGTATATCTGGCAGCGAGATGTCCGTACCGCTCCGAGCCGCGTTCATCAGCAGGGAAGGGGATTCACCCCTGATAGTGGCGAGGCCACAGATGGCGGCCTCAAGGGGTTTTTTTCCGCCGTCCAGGACGACCCGGAGGTTCTGCACGACGCGTCAAGCACTCAGGCTGCGGCCGAGGAGATCGCCCGACAGGTCTTCATCTACACAATGGGGGGCGATGATGAGGAGGTGGACTTGAAATTATCGCTGCAGGATTTCGGCGTCGACTCCCTGGTCTTGATTGAGCTTCGCAACTGGTGGAAGCAGGCATTCGGGGCCGATGTGACAGTCCTACAGCTAATGGATGGCGGCAGCTTCATGGGTCTCGGCCAGAAGGCCGTGGATCAGCTCCAACAGGCATTTGAAGGCGTAGCGGTGTAGCGATTACGACCTAGAGATGGGATAGTTTTCTTGCACCTAGACCTTTCGGTGCCTCTATCCTTTTCCTTCCGCCCTATCTGTGACCATGTTACCACCATTATAGACTTCATGCGCTAGATACTAACTTAGTGGTTGTTATTTCTTAAGTGGTTGTTGTTTTCTTAAGTTGTTAATATAGCTATAAAAGCTGTGACAGTTTTCTTTATACAATGGAGGATGCTCGAAAGCCTAGCACCTAAGATTATATAAGTTAGCGCTATCAATAGCAAGAAAGCAAAATAGTAGCCCTTGGACTAAAGTAGAAAAAACTTACTTTTAGTGCATGCAAATAAATGGATGTTTCAAGGTTTCGAGACAAGATGGAGACCACCTAGAGAATTGTTCAGATAGGATAGAGTGACGAGGTTAGTTAATCGCTAAAGCCCAGCAATCGCTTCAAACGGTCGTTTTTTTTTGTTTGTTTTTTTTGTGTTTTTTTATAAAGCTTGTCGCCACTATGGGAGCGAATTTCACGTAACCAATGGTAAGGCCGACATAAAACCCATGGGCCCCTCCCTCTCTAGAAAGATGCGCTGGGCTGTCTCCACGATGCCTGCAAGGTTATCAACCACGCTTCCGACTTGCATTCGTCGCCGGATGATTTCAATAGGATAAGAAACTAGTAAGTGCCCCACAGCAAAGCTGGGGAAATCCTTTCAGTCGCGTGCGAGACTGCGGTTCTAGAGTGTAGGGTGCGAAAGCAGGCGAGCGGAGCCAGTCTCTAATCACGTCGTGGGTCAAGAACGACGTACCAGCCCACGGAAGTATGTCCAGCAGAGTCGCAGTAAATCTTCGATAGAACTTGGCCAGGCTCCAGGTGCCTTTCCGTTCATGATAGATACTCTGAGAAATACCAAGCCAGGACGATGGTTTTTCGTGTACTATTTCGAATGCAAGGCGTATACGGATCAGCTCGAGGGGGTATGTGATAGAGGTCGAGGTCGCGCCGGCGATGCTTCCGCATATGAATCGACGCAGTGGTGTTTCTTTCTCGGGGGACCCGATGGTTGCTGCTCGGAGCTGTTCATATGCGAGAAAGTTGATGCTAGCGTAGGGGAAGATGCGGACCAAGGTTGCCGAGTGGCCTTTGATGAGGGCAGATTTGCCATACAACTTTTGAATGTCTGCGAAAGCCTTGAAAGTCATCCCAGCGGGTAGAATGCAGTACAAAGTGAGAATGAGAGGTTTGAAAAAGAGTCTTGACCCTGTCCAACGGAGCGACGATTGATTTAACCTGCAGTACCTCGTCCCATCAGCAATCGACCATTGATACCCAGCATGAGTTAGGATGATGTGGCTCACAGCGCGGCCTGCAACGCCTCCGACTAGTCCATTGAGTATGATGAAGTCCAATTTCTGACTAGCTTGGTCTGAGTTTGGTGTGCGAAAAGTATGGCGAGTACCTGCTATCGTCGTCGAGAAATCTTTCGCTGTTGGAACATTGATGTTCGGTACGTCAAGTCGACAGCGGGACGCCCCGACCCGTAGTTACCTAGGCACCTGGGCATTTACCCAGGCGCTCGGAATGGATCAGTGCCAGACTTTAGCGGCTTTAAGTCAGTGCGCCGTCAAGCCGTGTACCTAGGTACCAGGTAAACTCCGCAAGGTTCTACCCCGCCAGTAGGGCTGACAGCTGGTGGGGTACCCCGCCCAACATTAGGTAGCGTCCGAATGCCTTAAGTCCGGGGCTTCAACCTTGAAAGCGATATTGATGGGCACGCACTGTGAGTAGAGATGGTCTACCTACCTCCTAGGTGCCTAGGTAGCCTAGCTCAGAAGATGAATCGCAAGTCGGTCACAAGCACTCTTGAGAATAAGGATGGAACACACTTTAGTCGTCAACCGTGCCCCGGAGCAGGGTTCGCTCCATGAGAAGGGTCCGCCGGCAATGTCTGCTTTCTTCGCTTTCATCATCTTCTTCCAAAGCCCACCTGCTTCGAGAACCAATGACAACATAACGTTGCGGTCAAAACCGGCTCAGATGGACCGCATTGGAACTGGTTTGATGTTGGCCAGTGTCAACTGTTGCATCCTCGCTGTGAAATATGGATGGAGCAGCGCAGTGGTGATTGGCTTGGTTGCTGACTTCGTGCTGATTCTGGCTGCTCTTGTTGGGGCGAAAAGGCTATGTCTACTCCCCGCCTGGGGAAGCGTCACACGGTGCTTTCGGCTGGGGCTTCTTCTTCTTCTTGGCTCTTACATTGTGCTGGTCTACTATCTGCCGATCTTTTCCCAAAGCATCAATGGCAAGTCCGCCATCCGCTCGAGCGTCAGAAGCCTGCCCTTCATTCGAGCAGTATCCATCTTCAAGCATATATGTTACCGGGAAGGGATTTTGCATCCCAACAGTAAAATGTCATGATGTATGCATCAGAGGCTGCATATCGCGAGCAGGTAAATACCACTTCTTCATGCGAATCAGCACTGCATTGATATTCTCGAAAGCGAAACAAGTGCCAGTACAGGCAGGGATGGGGAGTAACGTGTCAATTGTATTTTCAATTATCTTTTAGCGAGGCTTGTGTTTTCCCTTAATAGGGACAGTAAACTGGTTAAGAACCCCTACGTACCTACGGCCTCGTTTATACGGCACTTGGGCGGTTTGCATGAGTCAAAAGGGATACCGAACAGGGAGGTTTCAAAGCATAACGTATTGCATCATTAAAGCACCGTGAGAAGTGGTCAGAAGACTACGGGTTCTATTAAGTCCCTGTGTGCGTTATGCGTTCAGCGCCCATCCCTATGCCTCTGACTGCTCACGTGGTCGTTGGGGAGAGATTGGAGAAGAAGAAAAAGAGAAAGAAAATTCCGAGGCATGAGTTAAACTGGCGACATCCAGCAAACAAAAAAGATTGGTACGTATGACCCAGGGATTGGACCCTGGAATCTTTACAACCGCATGGTACGTGTCTGGGACTCGGGCCAGTTCTCTCTACCACTATGTACACCACGGTGGACGGAATTCAACACACTTACTGGGGACTGTTTTGCGATTTGCTCGAATCTTGACGTATACAACTTGCTATCACGGCGTACGTCGCCGAGCCCCACTACATCCCGGGAACGCCTAATGGATCATCAACAGACCAGGCTATCCAATATGACATGACGCTTTTGGCTGTCATAATGCACTTTTCGTGGATGTGCCTGGCCATATCCGCAGTTGTATCACCATCACTAATGCCGAAAATATCCCGGGAGGAGTAGATTACAGCTGAAGATACCCAGAGAAAGCCTTGTATTTACGCACTAACGGGAAAAAGATCTCCAAATTAGAGAGATTTCCAAAGGGGAAACAGACTCAAATTCCAGTGGGGCGAGGCGGCAATGGTTCCAGGGGGAAAACTTTTTCAAGAGCTGACAAGTTCCAAAGTCGGTCTGAAAGAAAAAGAGTGATACCTACCCAAATTTGCCAAAAGGCTGGATGGCAGACTGATTTGACTCAGGGAACAAATAGAAGGTGGTGGTGTTCTTCTATCTTCTATGCAGACCCACTGCTGAATAAGCACATACAGGAGGGACCCTGAATAATGACGGGAAGCAAGGAAGACATACGCCTCGCCTCGGCAGGCACACCGTAACCGTGGACCTAAGCTCGGGTGCATTTATCAGCCTAGCCGTCAACCTCCAAAGTATTGAGGGGCGTCATTCCAAACAGCCTCCCTCCCACTCAACAACCACACTCCGATCTCCTGACAACAGGGCGCAACGCGATGGATCCAAACGATCAACCCCCTAGCATGCCAGATGCTCCTGATAAGGAGAAGATGGAGCAGGTATGACCACAATACTGTCCTCCTCCGGCGTCTGGCACGAGCGATCTCCGCGACTACTGATGGACGAGCTGACTTGTGTATCATAGATTCGGCAACGACGCCTGGAGAAACTTGGTTCTTCAAATCCTGTCCCGCCGAAGTCAGATGGTGGCGAGGCTTCGTCAACAGGCTCTACATACGCTCCTGCTCCTTCAGGTGTATCGACCCCAGGAGATGCGAAACCGAGCGGGCCGGAGGTCAAGCGGGCCAAGATCAACATCACTCCAGCAGCATCGAGCTCCTCGCCCGCCGCCGCCCCAGCTTCAAATCCCTTCTCACAGCTCGGTGTTGGCTCAGGAAGATCCACCCCAAACTCAGGTAGGAATCTCGACCGAAAGCGCCTTCCCCCAGACCTTGATGTTGACCATCCCTCAGGCAGTACCATGCCACCCGCCAAACGCCACGCACCTGAGTCCTTCGAAGACTGGGCCGACAAGACCATCAGCCAGATTTTCCGCGTTACGGTCGACGAGAACCGGCAGACCGACGTCCATGGCCGCCACCTGACTTTCTTGCCCGGTGTCAGAGACGAGCTTCAGGAGCAAACCCCGAACGGTCCGTTGCGGTTATCATCCGATGTCATCGAGCAAGCCATCCTCGAAGCAGCCAGCGCCCTTCCACACGAAAAACCGTTGATGGACTACATGTTACCCTGTTGGAAGCGAGTGGTACAGGCTAGGAAGACTCTGCGAGCAGGGACCCCCGAGAAAGAGAGCGTCTTGCTGGAGGCAAAGCGTCTGTGTATGAGCTACTGTTTGTTCGCTGTGACTCTGCCGGATCTGTTTGGTCGCGAGGCCAGACCAGACCATGACACGCTCGTGCCCTACCTCCTGCACGATATCGAGCACGAGAGCGGCCTCTGTCTTGACTTCCTACAAGAGGCAGTATCGCGCTTCGCGGATGACGACACGCTGCCGGAGGTCTTCGTCAAAGCCATGGTCGAGATTAGCACAAGGCTGTCCAAGCTGACCATGAACGACGACTATAAGCCCTACGTCCGCGTGAGTTGAATCCCATGACCAAACGCTCTAGTTGATGTGCTGATCACACTCTCAGGCTCTGAAACTGTACTCGAAGTTTCCTCCATTACTAGATGCACTTGCAAAGCATCCGACATTCCTGATGGCTCAATCTGCCCCTGGCATCGAGAAGCACACCATCCTTGGACCATTCTTCCGAATATCTCCATTGCAGACCGAAGTGACCAAGACCTACTTTACCAGCCCGCGAACTCTCAGCCGCGAAGCCGTCAAGAATGCCCAAAATGCCCTCCAGATTACCATCACCACGCACCAGATCGACCTAAAAGACATTGTTAACGCCTTCGTCCGAGCGAGCCTCGACACTCGAAACAAACTTCTGGACTGGTTCGCGTACATTATGAATGCAAACCACAAGAGACGAGCCATGCAGGTCGACCCTAAGGAGGTCGCCTCAGACGGTTTCATGATGAACATCACAGTCATTCTGGACTATCTGTGCGAACCATTCATGGACACCACGTTTTCAAAGATTGACAGGATTGATGTTGGATACTTCAGACGCACGCCCCGTGTCGACATCAAGGAGGAGACCAAGTTGAATGCCGACCAAGCGCAGTCAGACAAGTTCTACTCGCAAAAGCTTGATGGGCCCACCAACTTCATCTCTGAGGTCTTCTTCCTGACCCTTGCTGCTCATCATTATGGCAGTGAGGCCACCAATGCCAAGCTGAAGAATTTGGATAGGGACATCAAATACTATGAGAAGCATTTGAAGAAATTGGAGGCTGAGCGTCTTAAGTTCATAAACTCGCCTCCTCAACTTTCCATGTTCGACATAGGATTACGCCGCCACACGGAAGTCCTGGACAGGGCCATTTCCCTCAAGCACGCCATCGAAGGATGTCTCCTCGATGAGAAGATGCAGGGACGGTCTCTCCAGTTCATGAGATACGTCTCTGTCTGGCTCCTTCGTGTGGCTAGCCAATCGGACTACAAACCGGATAAAGAGCTGAAGCTGCCACTACCCAAGGACCAGCCCGAGGCTTTCCAATGCTTGCCTGAGTACGCGCTTCAGGACGTCGTGGACAACTTCAAGTTTGTCTTTCGCTACGTCCCGCAGATCATTTTGTCAGCGGTTGGCGATGAAATGATCGCGCTGTGCGTCGCATTCCTCGAGTCGTCCGAATACGTTCGAAATCCCTATCTCAAGTCGATGCTGGTAACACTCCTTTTCTCGGGCACCTGGCCGACTTATCACCTGCGCAAGGGCGTCCTGGGTGACGCCATGACCAGTTCAACTTTTGCGAACAACTACCTCCTTCACGCGGTCATGAAGTTCTACATCGAGTGCGAGTCGACTGGTGCGCATACCCAGTTCTATGACAAGTTCAATATCCGATATGAGATTTTCCAGATCATTAAGTGTGTGTGGACAAACGACTTTTACAAGGACCAACTGGGCAAGCAGAGCCGCAATGACCGGAGCTTTTTCATTCGCTTCGTCAACCTTCTGCTCAATGACGCAACATACGTGTTGGACGAGGCGTTGTCGAAGTTCCCCAAGATCCACGATGTACAGAAGGAGCTCAGGGAGAACCAGGGCTTGACGCAGGAACAGCGTCAACAAAAGGAGGAGGAATTGCGTTCCCTCGAGGGCCAAGCGACATCGTACATGCAATTGGCTAATGAGACTGTGGCCATGATGAAGCTCTTCACCAAGGCCCTCCGGGACTCCTTCACCTTGCCAGAAATTGTTGGACGCCTGGCTGGTATGCTTGACTACAATCTTGAAATCCTTGTCGGTTCAAAGAGTCAGAACTTGAAGGTCGACAATCCAGACAAGTACCACTTCAACCCGAAGACACTGCTGCCTGACATGGTGGACATCTTCCTCAACCTCGGCGGCGCACAGAGCTTCGTGGAAGCTGTGGCAGATGATGGTCGATCCTACAAGCCGGAGACATTCAATGCTGCCTCCCAAATCATGACGAGGAAAGGTCTAAAGGCACCGGAAGAGCTGGAGGCCTGGGACAGACTCAAGGGCCGGATCGCCAAGGCCAAAGAGGTTCTCGACCAAGCCGAACAGGACTTCAACGACGCGCCGGAAGAGTTCGAGGACCCGCTTCTTGGCATGTTGATGTCTGACCCCGTCGTTTTGCCTTCGCAGAACATTGTGGATAGGTCAACTATCATCCAGCACCTGCTCTCTGATGAGACGGATCCTTTTACTCGACAGCCAATGAAAATCGAGGACGCCGTCCCCGCGGATGACCTGCGACAGCGGATTGACGCTTGGAAAGCGCAAAAATTGGCTGCTGCTAGGGCGGCGAAGAGTGGCGGTGATGCCATGGACACCAGCGAGGGCTGAGATGGGCTCTGTGACTCGAAGCATTGCAGCGCTTGAGCGATTACGCTCGTCTATTTGCCTCAGGATTGCGCGGGGTATAGCATAATTGTGATTTTCTCTTCTCTCATAGGCTGCATAGGACTGCTGGTGTTGGGGAGGATCAGGGAACTATAGAACTATGAGGTACACGTATGCAACCAGGGACATATGAAGCGTGATAAGATGGCGCCGATGGAGAGATTTAGCAATGCTTCACTTTTGAGGCATAACAGCCTTTGATCAGAAATGGAACTCACGGTCAAGAGAAGAGCGGGCCTCTTTGTCACTTGCGGGTGGGACTCGTCATTGCTAGCCGATCCATCACATGCTGCAAGCACCTTGAGTGCCCTGTTACGCCCGGCTTCAATCGTTTCAACCTAATTTGTGCCTCACTGACGGCTCTAGACAATTCAAGTTGGTTTCGAATATGAAATCATCTTGAGCATCGTTGTGGTCATGATTCTATCTACTGGTAAACTGGATGGTCCTCTCCTTCCTTTTACCCTCTAACTCAGCTGCGTATTAGATGTGATAAATGGTCGAGGGTCTAACCAATATCCTCGAATCCTTTTGATACTCGATAGACAACTTGAAGTACTGAACTTTTGTAAGGGAATGGAACGGATAGCAAGCCCGGCCCTGGCGAGTTTATGAGAATATGCACGGTCTTGTGGAGATTGAACTTGCCGCATTGGTGCTTGGGTTAGCAAGCGAGATGGCTGTTTCAACGGCTCAGGGAGATTGGTCTTGTCCCGGTATTTTCTCATTGCTTTCAACCAGCAACTTTGTTGGCATACGTACCGAGATGATATTCAACCAGGGCCAATCAGTTCTTGAAATCTGTACAATACACTATTTAGACACTTCATGATCCCGATCCCGATCCCTAGGAGTTGCCTCAATTTGAGTAGTGTAAGCCTGTGCCCTTCAAAAGCTACCTGTGAGGAGGTGGCTCTGGATCTGGAGCTGGATATCCATTTTCTCGTCGCCTCTCATCATGGTAGAACATTTCTCCAATAAGCTGGAAGCCGATGGAATTTCTGGATACGAATATCGGATATAAGGTTGCTCCCAACCGTGGATCTTACTATTTTTAGCTAGCGCCGATCGCCGACGGGTACATCCATGTCTATGATTCGGGCTCACCTTCACCTCCCTTCATCCAGGTTGGGTTCTGAGTTCATGCTACTATTTACTGTTCAGAGCCACATCCTTCCTTTGGCCTTCTTCACAACCATGCTGAGGTGAGAGAGATTCCGTCGATAAAAAAAGGGACCAGTCTGAACAGCATATCAAGAAGGATGCTCAGACTGGGACGACGATACCACCCATAACCACAAGATCATGGACACCGAGACTTCAACCTCCACCTCCCCGCTCCAGCTTGAGCGCTCCGTCTCGCAGCAGTCCTTCCGGTCGAGAAGCTCGCAGAGGTCGACGCCGGTGCGAGCGAGCAGCAAGAGGGCCAGACTGACCTCCCAACCCTCCAGCTCGGCCTCCTCCATCGCCGCCTCCGACAAATCCTTAACCTCTTTCCCTTCCTTCTCCCCCGAGTCACCGCGCGACGAGCCCCCCGAGACCCTCACCTCGCCTGTGCCAATAATCACCAAGGACGGTTCAGATGACTCAACGCCCAGCGCCGCTGCTCCGGCTTCTCTCCAGCCCTTCCAGGCAGACGGACGAACCCGCGCGCCCTCGTCCATCGTCGAGACCCTGGTCACGATCTCGTCCCCTCCCTTGCCATCCTCGATCCGCCCACGCACGGCGCTCTTCGATGACGACGCGGCGCCCATAGTTCAACGATCTGTTCCTGGAGCGCTACACGTCGCCGATGATACGCATATAGAAAGGCTCATTGCCCGGTATGGCGCCGTGGGACTCGTGCGTTCCATCGCAGAGGACTTGGCTACACGCGATGCACAGATCGCGGCGCTGCGACGCTGGGCGGACGAGCGAGAACGATCGTTGCGCAAGATCATCCTCGAGTGCGGACTATCGAACTTGGACCTGGAAACGAGGCTGCGGGCGATTGAAAGGGAGGCGAAAGCTTCTGGTGCGAGAAAGGGAGGCGTGGAGGATTTAGTGGGCGAGGCCATGTCGGATGACTTCGTACCCGCTAGTGGCACTATGTTCGGGGACGAAAACGATGCAACGATACGAGCTAGGAACGCGTTGAATCCGGCTACCAATGGGGACAGTGCGAGGGGCACCTCGAGGGGCTGGAAGGAGTTCCTCTGGGGAAGCAGCAAGAAATACGGCAGTCGGGCGAACAGTGTCAACGGTGAAGACGGGAAGCAGATCGTGGTCAAAGCACCGCCGGATCGGAGACCTACCATCCAGGAGGACTCGTTCAATCCGCCCGAGGAATTCATACCAAGTTCGAGCCGTGCTTCGAGCACTCACTCCGTCAGTGCGAATCGGAAAACATCACTGGCTAGCTCCGTTCTAAGGATGGTTACCGGCGGATCTTCAACGCCACGAGAGAGCGAGTCTAGGGGACGAGCCAACAGCTCGAATGCAGGAGCTTCGTTGCGAACACCATCAGCTTCCAGTGCCAGGACCAACGCGTCAGCCAGGGCTGTGCCGATTCAGGGAAACTCTAGAGGGGCCCTCGCAGCGATGCGCCGTACAGCTACTCAGCACAACATACAGGCCATGTCCTCACGGAACCAGCCACCTGAGAGGTGGGACACGATGGCATCGACACCATCTACCGAGATCGCCCTACGCCAAGAAAACTGCGGGCCTGTTGAGATGGACAGCATCCTGCCTCCCGAGGAGCAGCCACCAACGCTCACGCGTCTTTACAACAACTACACTGGATCCGAGTATCTGACGGATAGGTTTGGATTCATATACGATCAGCGACGGAAGAAGAGACAGCGTGAAGCTCAACAGGTGGCGAAGAAGTTTAAGAGAGGCAGTCGCACGGAGATGCTCACCAATGGCCGAATCAATATGTCTCCTGTCTCGATAGACGACGATGGGAGTATGAAGTTTGATGCTGGAAGCGATGATCGACCAAGCACACCTTCTTCTATGGAGGAAGCGCGAGATCCAGACAAGCCTAGAACATGGCAGGACTACCTGAAGATTGCGACTTTCCCTACCGAACTTCTCTCGCACACGCCATCCATGAGCGCCCCTACAATCGAAGTCATGGAAGGTGTTGATATCCACGACATGCCCAAGTCCCCAGCTTTAATCACCACCGAAGACGATCACGGTTTTGTACCTTCTGTGAGTGCCGCCACGGTGGCTGTGAGCGAAGAGCCGGTCGCTTTGACGGAGGAGGCAGCGACTGGGACCCTGGTCAAGGAGGACGTAGAGCCAGTGAGAATCCTACTTCAGCAGCTCAGCGAGGTACACGACGGTCTACAAAGGGAAAAGACGGTCCGTTGGAACGACTTCTTGCGCAAGGTCAGAGCCGAACGACGACGCGACGGCGAAGCAGCCAATGCCTCGGCAGCGGCAGCAGCTGAAGCGAGGTTCCAGAAGGCCACAGCCATGATGCCCGAAGCCCGTGTGGCTGACGGCGAATTGATCGGCGTTGCCAACTGGGCAAACAAGGGCAAAGTTGGTCGGGCCAAGTGGAACGAGTTCAATCGCCTTGTGCTCGGCGGTATACCTGTCTTGATGAGGTCCAAGATCTGGGCCGAGTGCTCTGGTGCGACTAATTTGCGTGTACCGGGATACTACGACGATCTAATCTCACGGCCCCAGTCAGAAGACCATCCGGAGGTAGTCCAGCAGATCCGTGCCGACATCAACCGGACGCTCACTGACAATATCTTCTTTCGCAAGGGGCCGGGGGTCCAAAAGCTGCACGAGGTACTGCTGGCTTACTCGCGCCACAACCCGGAAGTGGGCTATTGCCAAGGCATGAACCTCATCACTGCCAACCTCCTGCTGATCATGCCCTCCGCCGAGGAGGCCTTCTGGATCCTCGTCTGCATCATCGAGAAGATCCTACCGTCTGGCTACTACGACCACAGCCTGCTCGCCTCGCGCGCCGACCAGCAGGTCCTGCGCGGTTACGTCGCGGATGTCTTGCCCCGTTTATCCGCTCACTTCGACGACCTCGGCATTGCCCTCGAAACCATGACTTTTCAGTGGTTTCTCTCCGTGTTCACAGACTGCTTGTCCGCCGAAGCGCTGTTCCGCGTATGGGACGTGGTGCTGTGCTTTGGCGACGGGTCCACATTCCTCTTCCAGGTCGCTCTTGCGCTGCTCAAGCTCAACGAGCCGCAGCTTCTGGGTTGCATCACGCCCGCGACGGTGTATACGTACATCAACCACCAAATGACGAACCATGCGATTAGTATTGATGGGCTGATCCAGGCAAGCGAGGGGCTAAGGAGAGTCGTGAGAAGAGAGGATGTCGAGTCGAGGAGGGAACGTGCGGTCGAAAGTGAACGCGAGCTGGTCAGACAGCGCGAGGAGAGACTGCGTGCTTATAAGGAGAGAAAGGCGGCCAATGTGTCGGCTAAGCCGTCTGTGTTGGAGGAGCGCGCGGAGTCGATTAAGGAGGCTGTGGCGGAGGCGACCGCTGAACAAACCGGCGAAGAGGAGACGCCAAATGTGACCGAGCCGGAGACGACTGCTGCTGAGGAAGTCGTGGCTGCTGGAGAGGTTTTGGCCACTGGAGGGGCTGAAGATGCTCCTGATGCAAATGACGACGCCACCAGCGAGACGGTGACCCCTGGGGACTCGGGCGAGGATTTGAGCCTTCGAGACATGGCTCCAGTGGAAGAAGAAGCCGCAAAAGCTGTGGAAGAAGCTGCACCAGCTGAGGCTGCGTCTTGAGAGGCAAGCATGAATGGCAGGGTCACGAAGCGAGTTTTGTTATTTATCGACACCGGCTTGGAGTACGTCTTGGGTACGCCACCGACACACCATCCTCCTTTCTCATTGATGCGCGCATCTGCGATTTCCAGCTGGGTTTTCACTTTAGAGGTTGGGAAACGTCTTCTCATCGATGATACCCCCGTTCCTTTGTCCGTGTTTTATGATAGGCGTCGAAACTGCACAATTGAAGAATGTTATTTGTCTCTCATTCAGCCGTCAGTGGCACGCCGTTTGACGAATACTTTTCAAAAAAGGTGAGCCTTCTAAGCGCTTTTTTTCCCTCGATCCAATCATCCCCTAGGTCATAATGTTTACAGCACTCGGGTGTCGGCTCTCTTGCTTCTTATAGTCGGGGGGTGCGCTTATCGATTCTGCCATGCGTGGGCATGAGCACGCAATTTGTCCCCTCACTGGAGACAGCTTCGAGTTTCCGACTCAAGCCCCCAACAGCCCCGTGAAAGCTGAGTGTCTCGACGCCTCTGTCTTTCCTTACTTTGCGCTTATTCGTGTATCTCCAAACGGGTTTCTTGGCAGGGAGACCTTCGCAGATTCGTCCTCGCTGACGCCATATTGCACAATACGGAAACAAGCTTCTCTTTCGTCCGTCCGCCCCCCCTCCCCCTACGCCCTCGGTTCTCGGACATCTGGTTATCTTCAGCCTCGAACTCTAGGGTTTCATTGTCTTGGATCTTCGACAGGCCTGGGCCTAGGCGTCTATATTGAACCACCCTGTCGGTATCAATATGCTTGCTTTTCTCTCAGCCTCATGAGTACACGAGTTGGATGGTCGATCGGCTTCATCGTGCCTAGATTAACCACTGTCTATGGGAGAATCCGTGATGGCAAGCTATTCAGTGGATACATCCTAATGCTCGGGTCGGTCCCAGGTGGCATTATGTTGGATGCAAGTGTATCGTTTCCACCAGAGACACAGACCTACACGAAGCCTCTCGTCACGTACATACGACCATGCCAACATCATCTGTGAGCAAAGCGGCCATGTTCCATCAATCAACCCCGATCCAAGTGGTATGCTTCACAGTTCCAGACTGCAGCCACTTCCTCTGCTATTCCTGACGCGTTACGACGCTGTTCTCCATGTTGCTGCAGTATTGTCACCTTAGCCCGGATCACATCATCTGCGTCCCCTACCCGCGCTGCCATATCCTTGCCATCCTCGGTGGGAACTTGGGTGAGCGCATGTCGTGTGGCAAGGAATGGCCCACATTGTGCATATTTGATCTGCGACCCGCATTTATACTCCCTAGAAGTATATGAGCGAGTCTGCTGCTGGCTGCCCAGACTGCTTGGGGGCTTGTTTCCTCCAATCTCATACCTCTATGAGTCTGCGGCTCTAACTACCTTCGCGACTCCATCCCAGCTCGTCTCTTGGCTTCCTACCCTTCCACGTGGTGAGACGAAAGACAAGCAGACGACTACCATGCCTACCACAAGGCCGCCTTCCTCCGAAGGCTACGATGCCAAGGATCAGGATCTCGAGATCGCAAAGGACGCCACGGAGGAGAGTTCGTCCTCCAAGTCGGACTCGCTGAGAGTCGGGGAGAGTGATGGTGGAGTTATTGCTACGGGCGGCAACCTAGACTCCTACAGGCCCATCGACAAATATGAAGGGGCTCACCGATTCGACCCTGTCTACCAGTGGACCGAAAAGGAGGAGAAGAGGCTCGTACGAAAGGTACGTTCTCGCCCATGGGGCAGCCATGAGCTTGTGGAAATTCGCTGTTGGCCTCTCCTAGATATCAATATCGAAGCTGATCTGGTTTGGTTGTGTAGCTGGACTGGAGGGTTTGCTCCTTCGTCTGCTTAATGTTCTTCGCCCTCCAACTAGATCGTGGCAACATTACCCAGGCTCTTTCCGACAACATGCTGGTCGATCTGGGTATGATAACAAACCAGTACAACTATGGAATGACCATCTTCTATCTGTGCTTCTTGTGCGCGGAGCTGCCATCACAGATGCTCTCCAAAAAGCTTGGTCCGGATGTCTGTAAGTTGGCTTGCTCCTTTCTCAAATCTCGAAACCTGGCGAAGCGAGTATTCCAAGATGCTCTTACTTTGAGGAATCTCATCTGCTTTGTTCGAATGTCTGGCGGTGAAGTAAGTTTCTGGGACTGATAAATCGTATACAGGGATTCCGATCCAAATGTGTCTTTGGTCTGTCGTAGCAATCTGCCAATGTCGCATCACCGGCGTCAAGACCTTCTACGCAACCCGCGCCCTGCTCGGCCTTCTTGAGGGCGGCTTCATCCCGGATGTCGTTCTCTACCTCAGCTTCTTCTACAAGAGCAAGGAGCTGCCGATCCGCCTCAGCTTCTTCTGGGGCTCATACATCACTACGCAAATCATCTCCGCCCTGTTAGCGTATGGTATTCTGCACCTGCGCGGGACGACCGGATGGGCTGGATGGCGTTGGCTCTTCGCGATTGAAGGCGGGCTGACCACATTGATCGGGATCTTCGCGTGGTTCTACCTGCCTCCGTCACCTACTCAGACGGCCTCGTGGTTCCGCGGGAAGGATGGCTGGTTCTCTGAGCATGAGGAGAAAATTATGGTCAACCGGATCTTACGAGACGATCCCTCTAAAGGCGGCATGCACAACCGACAAGGTCTGACGCTCGGTCTCCTCTGGGAGTCCCTTTGCGACTACGATCTGTGGCCTATTTATCTGCTCGGCCTTACGTGGACGATCCCGGCCACGCCTGTCACATCCTATCTGACGCTCAATCTCAAGCAGCTGGGGTTCAACACCTTCGAGACGAACCTTCTCACCATCCCTGCCTACGTGCTGTTCCTGATACAGCTGCTCTGGTGGACTTGGGTGTCGGAGAAGTGGAACAACCGCATGGGCATTGTTCTTGTCAGCCAGATCTGGTGTTTCCCACTCGTCCTAGCGTTGGAGCTGCTGCCTAGTACTGCGAGCCCGTGGTCGTGGTATGTATGCTCTCTGATGTTGGTTGGATACCCTTACGTGCATGCGATTCTCGTCGCCCTCACTTCGAGGAACGCCGGTTCTGTCCGCACAAGAACCGTGGGTAGTGCCTTGTACAACATGTGTGTCCAGGCCTCCAACATCATTGCGTCAAATGTGAGTTCTTTTTCTCTCCTCCCTGAAGGTTGTTCGCTTCTTCAAGCATCTGACCATATCACCCAGATCTATCGCACAGAGGACGAGCCCTACTATCGAGTGGGCAACAAGGTCATTCTTGCGCTTATCGCATGGTCCGCACTCGTGATCATCGCCACCAAGTTTTATTATGCGTGGCGGAACAAGACAAGAGAACAGGCATGGAACTCGATGTCGGCGGCACAGAGGGACGAGTACCTGCGTACGACGACGGACAAGGGCAACAAGAGGTTGGATTTCAGGTTTGCGCATTAGATATAGATCGCATGGATAGATGTAAAAAAGACTGGGACTGGGGAAAAAGGCAACTTAGGACGGAGGCCCCAGAGTTCTCTCCTACGTCACTGCATTGAAAAAAAACCAAATTTACCGTATATACTGTTTTTTTTCTTTTTTTTTTCTTTTGGTTATTGTTTGCAAATCATCTCCCCATGGCGCCGTTCAAGTTTCTTTCGCCATGGTAACATATAGTATTGTAGGCTCCGGCGCTAGCGGTAAAGAGTCGCCACGAGATGCGGATGAGACAGGCGGCCTCGGCGCTTGTATTGTACGCCACTGCAAATTTTGTTTCCCTTTCTGCCGGGTCCGTCGCCTTAGGCCTGGAGGCTGAGGGTGCATTGTTGCTGTGGCCGTTTTCCCGGTTTGTACTCTTCGGATTGGAGGATTGGAGGGCACCCAAATGGCTTAGCATGACGGCCGGAGTTTGTATAGTGCTCCAAGTTCCAGCAGAGAGGAACTCACTGATTAAGAACTCCATTGTTATTGAGAGGTGTACGTAAAGATACGTCTTCCTTGCTTCGGGAATGATCAAATCCAAGGACCTTGCCGTGACGGAACCACCCAGTCTGATATTCAAAACACCCGATTCGACCGGTACGCAGATCGTGATGGACGCCTTCTAAGTCCGGGGTATATCTCCTTTTTTTTCCCACCGTAAATTACACCGGGGAAGCCCCTGAGTGCGCCGAAACACCTGACCAAATCAACAAAACTCCAATCCAAACAAATCCTTCCTGGACAACAAAGGCTCGAAACAAATAACAACGACAAGAGAAAAGCCGGCGAGGGAAGACAACTTCACAGACTCGGGCGTGGCGGATTCGTCCGCTCATCAAGAGATCGGGTCTCCTGGGACCTAGACAGCGGATTGGCCGTCGCATTTGCGCCTCTATCAGTATCCGTGGATGCACCGGATCCAGGAGCTCCACCAAGTGCACTCTGCAGAGATGCTCTCTGACGCGTTTGAGCTTGATTCATCAAATACCTGAGCTGCAAGCCCAGGTATCCAATTTGATTGCGCAAGTCGGCAACGTCCGCCTTGAGGGGGTTGGTCTCGTTCATCAGTCTTATAGACAGATGCGTCTCCCAGGCATGCATCGAGTGGGAGATATTGTTGACCTGAAGTTGGAGTTGGTCGAAGATTTCTACCACCTCGGCCGGATTGGATAGGAATTCACTTGCTGATTCCGAGACTGGTTGGTCGACTTGCTCTCGCTCAATCTCGGCCAATTTGTGCTTCGTCTCCCGCAAGTCATACTTCAGCTGCCTGTTCTCCCGTTCCGCTTTCTCAACCCTCGACGTCAGCTCTTGACCCTGCCGGTGAAGCAGACCGTAAATACAAATCTTTTCGTGTTGTCCGATGGCCCTGCGAGGCTCTTGTGTCGGGCAGCCAGTGTTTGCGTATGTACAAGGAACCATGTGGTTCCAGCAGGCATCTGTATGTGAAGCAAGTTTTTCGCGGTTGATTCTCTGTCCGCAAGCCTCACAGGGCGCCATGTAACTAGGGCAGACGGTGTTGAGGTGCTGGAGTTCCCTCGCCAAGTCGATCACCTCATCGCAGGCTTTGCATGCCACCTGCTTGTGCAGACACTTTTGGGACGACGCAGCTGAACGGATGATCGTGTAGGGACAGCGGCTGTCTCCGCATGGGACCTCAGTAAATATGCAACGGTCCCGCACATGCTGCTCGACACTCGATCGCGGCCCGGTCCAATAGCAGAGCTCGGGGTCGTTGGGGCACTTCACCTGGAGCTTCTCGAGCAGCTCATCCACAACACGTCCGCATGGATCGCTGACTCGATGTGCCAGTGGTTTCCCGCGTGATGAGAAGATGGAGTAGGTGAGCTCGAGTTCGGATCGACACATGGGGCACTTTACCCTATCATTGCGTGCAACGGTGGTGCAATGCCGGTTGAGGCAGGGTTCGCAGAAAACGTGCTGGCAGCAACGGATGGCCACGGGTTTGTAGAGAGGAGTTCTGCATATGCCGCACTGCAGGCTGTCGTCCACCGCGCCGATGTAATCGAGGGCCTGCCAGTCAACGAGGGGTTTGTCCTCGGCGGCCTCTTGCTGGGTAGAGTGATCCGGGCTGGCAGGAGCATAGGAAGGCGTGGATTGTGCGGAAATGGCATCTTCATCGCTCTCATAGAAAGCCGGAATGGACGGGATTGGACGGGGAATGGGATCTCGGTCAGTGGATGTTGCCGCAGCTAAGATTCCAGCCCACACTCCAGCCTGCGATGCGGCTGGAGTGGGCGCGCCTGGGCTGCGACTGGGATATCCATCACTTGTTGTAGCCCAGTCTTCTGGAGTGCTTGGAGGAGGCATCTTGTCGTCGATGAACTATCACGATGTGGACCCCCACACGATAGATGTGATGAGCCGTGCTTAATGTGCTTGTAGTGCGCTCCTTGCAGCGCGTGAAGATGGATAGGTATCTTGCTGCGTGCATGCGGGTATCCTTCGGCAGAGAACACCCGGGATCCGAAGAGCGGCTGGAGTCGTTGGAAACATAAAATGGTATATGATGCTGTGTAGGATAGCGGATGGGCTCTCCAGAACTAGAAGAAGGATGCGTAGGTTGTAAGAATTTAGGAGCGGGAGAAGACAGAAGACGGAAGACGGGATATTGGAGAGCATAGCGTCGGGCCGAGGCTAGTGCGTGTGATGCACTATACGTGCCAGCAGGGATCACTATCGATAAGAACAGCTGCCATAATTGCATATCTGGAGTACGCATATCCGATCTTCTCTATACCTGGACCACTCCCCGTATACTGAAGAGTAGCTACCCTCTAATAATAATAAAGCGATTTGAAAGTCCATCTGGTCGCCGAAATGACAGTGCCATTACTACTGTTAGAAGTGCAGAATACCAAAGCCAACAGTCAAGCCAGTCGATATCTCGTTCCACACTGACAAGCTTCTCAGACCTTCGAGAAGTGAATGCTCTGCGTGTAGCAGTAACTCAGCAAGCCCTGCTTGCCCATCTCACCACCCAATCCGCTGTCCTTGAAGCCCGAGAAGAACGCGTTCTCGTTCGGCAGCTCGAAGGTGTTGACATACACGGATCCAGCCTCGAGTCTCCTCGCGATGCTCTCAGCGCGGGAGAGGTCCTTCGAGTACACGGCGGCCGCGAGGCCTGCGTTGTCCAGGTTCGCGCGGCGCAGGACATCGTCCTCATCGCGCCACTTGAGGATGGGGATGATCGGGCCTAGTCACGTCAGCCACAGGACTCGACCCCGGGGTGAACCAAGAAAAACGTACCAAACTGCTCTTCCTGCACGACCATCGCGTCCTCTGGCGGGTTGGCAATGACCGTAGCCGGGACCCAGTATCCCTTGCCCGGCACACCTTCCTCGAAACTTTCCATCTTCACGCCCCGTTTCCCCGCGTCCGAAAGCATGTTCTTCACGATATCAAACTGCAGCTTATTCGACACCGGCCCAAACAGAGTCGGCACTTCAGCATCACCCACGATGCGGTACTTCTCCCGCGTCTCATCCACAAACTTCTGCAAGAATTCATCGTAGATATCCTCATGGACATAAATACGCTTGGTCGCAACACACATCTGTCCCGCGTTGAAGAAACTCCCCGTGGCCGTCTTTCCCACAGCCTCCGCGACGTCGACATCAGGACAGACGATCGCGGCATCGTTGCCGGCCAGCTCGAGGGTCAGCTTCTTCAGCGTCGCCGCGCACGCGGCCATGATCTTCTTGCCCGTGGAGATCTGCCCCGTGAAGGAGATCTTGTGGATCCCCGGGTGCGTGGTCATCAGGGCGCCCAGGTCCGCGCCACCATTGAGGGCTTGGAAGACCCCGGGGGGCACGAGGGGCTGGCAGAGCTCGACGAGCTTGAGGACTGCATAGGGCGTGAAGGGCGAGGGCTTCACAATCACGCAGTTGCCGGTGATGAGGGCGGAGGCGATTTTCAAGGTGGAGAGGATCACGGGGAAATTCCAGGGGCAGATGGCGCCGACGACGCCGAGGGGCGGGTGCGTGGCGACGATTTTTACTTTTTCGTCTTCATGTTGGATGTAATCCTGGAGGGCTTGCTTGGCTAGAAGGAGGGTTAGTGAGGCTCCCGAGCTAAGAGTGCTGCCCGGGGTAGGGGTGCTTACAGATCACTGCGATTTGTCGCGATGTGTTCCCGATCTCGATCTGGCCCATCAACGCCTGTACGGAATCAGCACCCGTGTTGTCCACCCCCTCGGTTCCTCCCGGCTGTACGACGGCCGTGCATTACTCACTGACTTGCCAGTCTCCTTCATCGCTAGCTCAGTCAGTTCGAGTGCATTCTTCTCGATCACCTCGCTCATCTTGGCCAGCACCGCCTGGCGTTCAGGCACGGTGGTCTTGCCCCATGACTTGAAGGCCTTGTTCGCAGCTTCAATGGCCTCCTCCAGATCCGCGGGAGTAGCAACCGGCACGTCCCAGAGAGGTTCCTCGGTCCGCGGGTCGGTGACCTGGTGGACCTTGGCGGACGAGCGCTTCTCGCCGTTGATGAGGTTGTAGAACGTCCGGTTGTCGAGGCTGCCCATCTTGACGATCCTATTATTTCCTAACCTGTTTGTTCTGAAATGTCTCTAGGTTGTTGTGAGTGAAGTCATAGGCTGATGTTTAACTTATGACTCGACTAGCTACGAGTGGAACGGGGAAGGAGCTTCTTCCTTATATGTATCCACTCGCAGCTCTGCAAGGTTGCATCGGATTTTCTCCAGATTCCGTACATGTCAGAACTTCAAAACGTCTGGGCATAAGAGGCTTCAATGCGCTGCGCGCTGGAACCGGGTCTAATTGTTGGATTCGGAACCACCCACCCAATCGTCGATCCTCCCAACGAGTTTCTGAGGAGACGTGAATTCAGCCAGACCTCGGTGGTTAAATGTGCGGCCGTATTGCCGCAGTGTGGGCAGCCTAGGCTTTTATCCAAAGTCAATCTGTGCGGCTTCCAGAGCTTGGATCCTTAGAGTAAAGTGTGGGCGACCGCTCGGGACGAAGCTTGGCTCTTCTTGGTCGTCGTCTTGGAAACCCTTGACAGTGAAACACAACGATCGAGGCTGCATGGTGTGTGTGAAAATGAGGGCCCGGTGCCGTGCCATGTTTTCGTGAGGCCAGGCCCGCGCTTGCGTGAAGATAGGGGAGCGAATCTCGAAGCGTTTTCACGGCTCCATAGAACAGACATGACTGAGACAAGCTCGTCGGGTGTGCAGGTGTGATGTTAGGCACCTGTGATCGGCTCGGTTCCAAAGCGGCATCAGAAATTGAGCCTAAGAAACCGCGGATCAGCGCGCGCTCTGGCAATTCCCGCGCTTGATCTTGTCATGTCGGCGTCCGATCAGTGGTTGCGGTCAGCTTGCAATGTTTGCCACAAGTTAAGAGTCTCAAGAAGAAATTGAATGGTACACTAGTATAGCAGGGTGGCGGGTGGCTGAGTGGTGAGCATCAAGTGGCAGAGCGGTGTCGGTGTCGGTGTCGGTGTCGGTGTCGGTGTGCTCCGGACCAGGCCGGTCGCTTCCTGCCGCCGAACGGGGCTTTAGTGGGTCCTCTTATGCCGGGCCGAGGCTCCTGTTTTTAAGCAACCGGCCGTCCTCGCCGTCCAAGCTCTGATAAGCCAGTATGAGGGTAATTGTTTGCTGTTTTCATGCTGAGAGCGCAACCGAGGCCAGATGAATGATCCATGCATGATCCAACCGGGGAAGAGGCTCTGTGATAAGTGTCTGTGAGATATGACAGACTTGCTTTGTGTTTCCCTAGGGCGCGGGCCACGATGAGAGACGGCTCCCTTGGTCGGTCCCCGCCCGATATCTCCGCAGACGGCCGGGACGGGATGGACCAATCCCGTTAGCCTGGTTTGCTATCAACCACGACCTCGCCTCAGCAATCCCATTCCTCGACCGTCATCAGGACCATTCCAGTGCTCATTTATTAGATTTCATATCCTGAATTTGTTGGTAACCTCGCCGTCTCTTTTGTTTTACTTTCCCACGACGTCTGCAGGCCAGGGCATGTGAACAGCGATTCTACCCTCTTCTCACCATGGCTCCCAGCGCCATCTCGCCCGAGCGAGGCACACCGCAGCTGGACTCGCTGACGACCGCTTTTGATGATACGATTCGCTTCTACTTGAATGGCACACGCGTTGTGCTGGACGAGGTCGACCCGGAGGTCACTTTGCTGGAGTATCTCCGAGGTATTGGGCTGACGGGAACTAAGCTGTACGTCTATTCCCGAGACGCGCCGCGGTTTTATCTCATGTGCTAACCCCCCCCCCCCCCTCACAGTGGCTGCTCGGAAGGAGGCTGCGGTGCCTGCACCGTCGTCATCTCCCAATACAACCCAACCACCAAGCAGATTTACCACGCCAGCGTGAACGCCTGCCTTGCTCCCTTGGCAAGCGTCGACGGGAAGCATGTCATCACCGTCGAGGGCATCGGCAACGTCAAGTCTCCGCATCCGGCCCAGGAACGCATCGCGAAGGGCAATGGCTCCCAGTGCGGCTTTTGTACGCCGGGCATAGTGATGAGTCTGTATGCTCTGCTTCGGAACAACGATGCCCCCACGGATGAAGATGTGGAAGAGGCTTTCGACGGGAACTTGTGCAGGTGTACGGGCTATAAGCCGATTTTGGACGCTGCGAGGAGCTTCAGTGTCACTGCGGGCTGTGGTAAGGCCAAGGCCGGTGGGGGCGGTGGATGTTGTATGGAGAATGGGGATGGGAACGGCGGTGGGTGCTGCAAAGCGAAGGATGGTTTGGAGAACGACCAGCCGATCAAGCGATTCACACCACCGGGCTTCATCGAGTACAAACCCGACACGGAGCTGATCTTCCCGCCGGCGCTGAAGAAGCACGAGTTCAAGCCCCTGGCCTTCGGGAATAAGCGCAAGAGATGGTACAGGCCCGTCACCCTCAGCCAGTTGCTGGAGATCAAGAGCATCCATCCGGCCGCCAAGATCATCGGCGGGAGCACGGAGACGCAGATTGAGATTAAGTTCAAGGCCATGCAGTATCCCGTGTCGGTGTTCGTGGGAGACATCCCGGAGTTGAGACAGTACTCTTTCAACGACGACTACGTGGAGGTCGGAGGAAATGTCATCCTGACGGACTTGGAGAATATATGCCAGGAGGCGATAAAACACTACGGAAAAGAACGAGGGCAAGTATTCGCTGCGATGCACAAACAGCTGAAATACTTCGCTGGACGGCAGATCAGGAATGTGGGAACGCCAGCTGGAAATTTGGCTACGGCCTCGCCCATATCTGATCTCAATCCCGTGTTCATGGCATCTGATGCTGTGTTGATCGCAAAGTCGGCGAGCGAGATGATAGAAATACCCATGTCAGGCTTTTTCAAGGGCTACCGACGCACAGCACTGACACCGGATGCCATCATCGCCTCGATTCGGATACCGCTCACCCAGCCCAGCCGCGAATATTTCAGAGCATATAAGCAGGCCAAGAGGAAAGACGACGACATCGCCATCGTGACTGGCGCTCTGAGAGTCAAGTTTGACGACAATGGTGTTGTGGAAGAGGCCAATCTGGTGTATGGTGGCATGGCTGCGTGGACGATAGCCGCGAAACAAGCGAACGAATTTTTGGTAGGCAAGAAGTTCGCTGATCTGGAGACTCTTGAAGGGACGATGAATGCTCTAGAGCAGGACTTCAACCTCCAGTTCAGCGTGCCGGGTGGTATGGCCTCGTACAGGAAGGCGCTGGCCCTGAGCTTCTTCTATCGGTTCTACCATGAAGTGATGCTTCGTCTGGGCAACGTGAAGCACACGGATGAGCAAGCTGTGGAAGAGCTGGAAAGAGAAATATCAACCGGCAAGACAGACGACACTGCCACCTTGGACTACCAGCAGACCGTCGTCGGCAAGGGGAATCCCCACTTAGCTGCGCTGAACCAGACCACGGGCGTAGCGCAGTATACGGATGATATACCAAAGCTCGCGAATGAGCTTTATGGGTGCCTTGTACTATCTACCAAGGCGCACGCAAAGATCAAGTCCGTTGATTTCTCCGCTGCGTTGGACATACCAGGCGTTGTGGACTATGTCGATCGGCACGATATGCCTAGCCCAGATGCCAACCACTGGGGCGCACCGCACTTCGAAGAGGTCTTTCTCGCCGAAGACGAGGTCTTCACAGCTGGACAGCCTATCGCCTTGATACTAGCGACCTCGCAGCATAAGGCTGCGGAGGGTGCGAGGGCGGTGAAGATCGAGTACGAAGACCTTCCTGCCATCTTCACCATGGAGGAGGCGATTGAGAAGAACAGTCTGTTCAACTTTTTTCGGGAGATCAAGAACGGAGATCCCGAGGAGGCTTTCAAGAAGTGTGATTATACATTTACTGGTGTGGCGAGGATAGGCGGTCAGGAGCATTTCTACCTGGAGACAAATGCGTGTATTGCCATTCCGAAGCATGAAGATGGGGAGATGGAGATCTGGTCGAGTTCGCAGAATTGCAATGAGTCGTAAGTTGCTTCCTGGCATTGCCCCCCCCCCCCGGCCCTCCGCCCCCGTCTTTCGAAGTGCAAGAGTCTAACAGTCTCTCACTAGGCAAGCGTACGCTTCCCGCGTCCTGGGCGTGAAAAATAACAAAGTCGTTGTCAAAGTCAAGCGCCTCGGCGGCGGCTTTGGTGGCAAAGAAACTCGCTGCATCCAGCTCTCTACGATCCTCGCGCTCGCCGCCCAAAAGACCCGCAAGCCCGTACGATGTATGCTCACGCGCGAGGAGGACATGGTGACCTCGGGCCAACGACACCCCTTCCTCGGCTGCTGGAAGGTCGGCGTCAACAAAGATGGCAAGATCCAGGCTCTTGATCTCGACATCTTCAACAACGGCGGGTGGTCGTGGGACTTGTCTGCCGCTGTATGCGAGCGCGCCATGACACACAGTGACAATTGCTACAAGATCCCGAATATCCACGTGCGCGGAAGGATATGCAGGACAAATACTATGTCGAATACGGCGTTCCGCGGGTTCGGTGGACCTCAGGGCTTGTTTATTGCCGAGAGCTATATGAGCGAGGTCGCGGATCGGTTGGGGATACCTGTCGAGAGGTTCAGGGAGATCAACATGTACAAGGCGGAGGAGACTACGCACTTCAATCAGGCGTTGACGGATTGGCATGTCCCTTTGATGTGGCAGCAGGTTCTTGAGGAGACGGAGTACGAGAAACGGAGGAAGACGATTGAGAAGTTCAATGATGAGCACAAGTGGCGGAAGAGAGGGCTTGTAAGTTGGTTCCCCTTGCCAACTACAGACTCTGATGGACTCTGATGGACGCTGACCATCGCATAGGCCCTCATCCCCACGAAATTCGGGATTTCCTTCACAGCCCTCTGGTTCAACCAAGCCGGCGCCCTCGTCCACATCTACCACGACGGTTCGGTCCTCGTCGCCCACGGCGGCACGGAGATGGGCCAAGGCCTCCACACCAAGATGACCATGATCGCCGCCGAAGCCCTCAAAGTGCCACTCGACAACGTCTTCATCTCCGAAACCGCCACCAACACCGTCGCCAACGCCTCAGCGACCGCCGCGTCCGCCTCGTCGGACCTCAACGGCTACGCCATCTTCAACGCCTGCGAGCAGCTCAACGCGCGCCTGCAGCCGTACCGCGAGAAGCTCGGCCCGGACGCCACCATGAAAGAGCTCGCGCACGCGGCGTACTTCGACCGCGTCAATCTCTCCGCGCAGGGCTTCTACAAGACGCCGGAGATCGGCTACACGTGGGGCGAGAACAAGGGCAAGATGTTCTTCTACTTCACGCAGGGGGTCGCGGCGGCCGAGGTGGAGGTCGACACGCTCACGGGGTCGTGGACGTGCCTCCGCGCGGACGTCAAGATGGACGTGGGGAGGAGCATCAATCCGGCGATCGACTATGGCCAGATCCAGGGGGCGTTTGTGCAGGGCATGGGGCTGTTCACGATGGAGGAGAGCTTGTGGCTGCGCAACGGGCCGCAGGCGGGGAATCTGTTCACCCGTGGCCCGGGCGCGTACAAGATCCCCGGGTTCAGGGACGTGCCGCAGGTGTTCAACGTGAGTCTGCTGAAGGGGGTGGAGTGGAAGGATCTGAGGACGATCCAGCGAAGTAGGGGCGTGGGCGAGCCGCCGCTGTTTATGGGGAGTGCGGTGTTCTTTGCGGTGAGGGATGCGTTGAAGGCTGCGAGGGGCATGTATGGGGTGCGGGCGAGGACGGTGGAGGATGGTGGGGATGTGGAAGGGGAAGGGGATGGGCTGTTGAGGTTGGAGAGTCCTGCTACGACAGAGAGGATTCGTCTGGCGTGTGTGGATCCTATCATGCAGAGGGCGAGGGTGCTGCCGAAGGAGGGGGAGAAGAGTTTCTTTATTGCTATCTAGGGACCATTGGTGGCTGGATGGTTTTTTTTTTTTTGGGGGGGGGGGTTGCATGTTGAATATACAGGATATACGACTAACATACCTAAGGCACAGTACCCACAATATGAATGCTATCGATTTGTGTGAACCGGTACCAGTCGCACAAATTACATCTGCCGGTCATCTTTTGTGCTGCTGCAGCAGCAGCAGCATATTTCAACAGAAAGAGCAGGGAATTCAGCATGTCGTCTGGAATTTTGACCTCGTCCTCGCACATGTGTTCGCGCAGCGCATGGTACGGTGGTAGTTAGCATGTGATTGTTTCTTGCTGGAAGAGAAAGAAAGGTCTTGTCAAGTCAATGGATCGGTCCTTGGCTAATAATGCAAGCCCAGGCCGACATGCAGCCCGTTGCACATGTCAAGCAGAGCGCCTCGTTTTGGAGGGCTTCGGGTATCTGAATACGAGTTTCCGATCTCAGCCGCGGGAGGGGCGGGCTGCTGGCGGACGTTTGAGGGAGGCGGGAGGAGGGAGGAGGGAGAGTGGGTGTGCGCTCGTTGTCTTGTGACCGTCGGCGGATGCACAGAGGAGGGGAAACTCCAGCCAAGGACACGACACGCTGCCCAAGTGCCATGGCCCCGCAGCTCCGGTGATCAATGATCGATCGTCTGCACGGCATCGCTCTTCCCTCGTGGCATCCCCGGCCGTGTGCCCTGTTCGCCGCGCTACCAGGGGCGTCGGTCGGGTCGACTGTACAGGACTTTGTCTTGCCTTCGCTGCAAGGTACGAAGCCATGGCTGCAACATCGCGTTGCAATGGTCGGGATGAAAACCGAGAAGAAGCAAGACGGCATGCTTCACAGCATGAGAGCTGAGTTTCTGGTTGCTGCTTTTCATGGCCAGGCCCGAGTCTCACGGCATAAAAGAGAGCAGGTAGGTCATGGTACGGAGTAGTAGGTAGGTAGGTACTAGTAGGTAGGTACGAGTAGTATCAGGAAGTTGAAGACAGGAGATTTGTGTTGGTCTATAGGGTAGGGACCCAGGTACTTAGTAGTTGAATTTTGGGGCTTGAGTGAGGGGGGAGTCAGTCAATATGGAGCACCATATCCTCTCGTCTCCACACCCCACACCCCACATACGACAAATTGGAAGCATACCCCTGCCCGCGCCCTTCCTGCGTGCGTGCCGGCCAAAGCCTCCGCTAACACGGCCCCAGCAGACGAATCTCTTCCACAGCCTCCGTGACTTTGCGCCGAGCTGACTGACATCCGCATCCGCACCTCGGCTCCATTCGTAAAAGGCGCAGTTGGTGTCGCGTGGTCAGCGCGATCTTTTCTCAGACCACTCCGGTGACCGTATGCGACCGAGCGACCAGGGTCCTCTTTTTTTTCTTCTCGTTTTCCCTCTTCTCGGGCGGACGAACCAACAGCCCCTGCTCAGAACTTCGCTGACCCGCGCGACCGGCTTCCCTTCTTCGTTGACGTTGGCAGGAGGAAAGAAACGAGGTCCTTCGGAACAGGTGTGGTCGAATCAATCCACCCTCCTGCAGAAAGCCGCCCACCTTGTTCAAATGAGCCACGGACTCGACGCCAGTTGCGTAACATACAGGTCCAATGGGAGACGGGCGCACTGAGTGACCGGGAACTGCATCTGGATCTGGCAACAGGAATTGGGTCGAACCAAGAAAGACGCAGGAACAAGCCAGGCCGGAAGGGAAGAGGAGGGGAGTGACGAGTACAAGTGATGGACAAGAAGAAGAAAAATGGCGTCGCAGCCAGCACCGAGGACAAGGACCGCAAGTTCGGCGTCGACTCCTCCTCCCTCCTCAAGTCCAAGCCGGTGCACATTGCCGTCTCCGCGTCCGATCACACTGGCGGCAAGTCCAAGGCCAGCGCAACACCGGGCAGTGACAAGGACAGCACGCCCACCAAGCCCGCGCATGCGCCAGACGACGCCAACACGTCAGGTCCCCAGAAGAAAAGGCGCAAGGTTACTCACGGTACGGCCCTTGCCTGCTCTATCCTTACGCACCCTGCCTGACGGTCCCGGCTCCTGTGGTGAACCCCCGGGGTACTTCACTGTGTTCTATGTCTTCGCGCGCTAATCCTGTGTCTCTCGCGTTCTCACAGCTTGCGTATATTGCCGTCGATCTGTAAGTCAAAGAACCCATCTTGCGGGCTGCTCAGTGCCTGCCCATGCATTGGCTTGTTGTCCGCGGTGTGGGCGCAGACTATTATTGCCTTGGATGGCAGTTACCACAGTGCTGCCCCGATGCCGCACTCACCGTACGAGTCAAGAGGCTTGCATGCGGTAGACTCACCTGGTGCTGTGTGTATGGGTAGTGAGCGATGCGGTGGGAGATCATGGCTAATACGATTCTTTTGCTCCGAGTCTTAGCACATGACATGCGACCTCGTATGTAAGACCTTTTTCTTTTTCCTGGGCATCCTTCTTGCCTTGAGCCCCCCCCCCTTTTTCCCCTGACCGATAGCCGTCAAGGGCTGCTGTGTCATGATGCGACTGCACTGCAGGTTCGAGGTTCAGGGCGAACAGACCATTGACCACTGCATGACGCCTTGCTCTGAATAGGAGAGACCTTGTACGAGGTGCATTAAGCGCAATATCGGCCACCTCTGCCACGACGAGCCTCGCGAGAATGACACCAAGAAGAGCACCGGACGAGGGAGCACGGCCGCCGGCTCAACCATGGACGAATCGGAATCCCAGCACTCGCAGTCGGACATTGCGCGCAGCTCCCTCGACCAGGCCAACGCTGCCGTTACCGCCGCTGCGGCTATGAGGCCAACCTCCTTCGATGCGGGGGCGGTATCAGCGTCATCAGCAGCAGCCGCTGCTGGCCCAGGAGCTGGAGGTATCACTGCTGGAGGACCTGCCGGCTCGCTTGGTCGGGGCAGCTCCTTACAACAGCTTGTGCGACCGACACAGGTCTCCGTACAAGCCAGCGGCCTTCGCAACAGCAATATGAATCAATGTAGGTGCTTGCCTCGTAAATTGTCGTCAACACTCCCTGCGTCCCCGTATTCCCCCGTCATTCCGAAATAGTACAGTAGCAGCTGAACCTCGTCTTTCTGTTGCCATTGTACAGTCGCCGGATTCTCGGATGCGTGGTTGACTGCCCAGAACCACCTCCAGGACATGCACAACTACCAAAACAACTACCTGATCGCCCCGGAAGTCAGCAACGAGTTCAATCTGCTCAACGAGTTTCTCAACAGCAGCCTCCTCGATGACGGCGGTTTATTGTCGGGCGATCAGAACCAGGTGCTCAAGAATGAGAACGCCATGCTACCCAGCGGTTACCTCGGCCAGAACAGCAACCCCTTACTCCCGCCAAGTGCCCTCCCCGGGGCCGGAGGGGCCGGGATGCAGCAGCAACAGCAGCCGCAGCAGCAACAACCACAGTCCAGCAATGCAGCCTCGGGCGCCTCCATCGCACGACCGGCCACGACCAACCCGGAGGACCGGAGCCGTCGTGAGGCGGCCGAGTTCTATCTGCAGGTAGCAGACCCATCAGGGAACGACACGCCCGAAGCCCGCATGGAGCGCGTCCTCCGCGCCAAGTACGAAGCGGGTCTCCTCAAACCCTTCAACTACATCCAGGGGTACAAGCGGCTGCAGGACTACCTGGAGACGCACATCAAGCCGTCGTCGAAGCAGAAGATCCTCGCGCAGATCAACCGGTTCCGCCCGAAGTTCCGCGAGAAGGTGCAGGAGATGACGGACATCCAGCTGGTGTTTGTCGAGATGTGGTTCGAGAAGACGCTGATGGAGTATGACCGTGTGTTTGCGAGCATGGCGGTGCCGGCGTGTTGTTGGCGGCGGACGGGGGAGATCTTCCGGGGGAATCGCGAGATGGCGGAGTTGATCGGGGTGGAGGTGGAGGATTTGAGGGATGTGAGTTATGATCTCGTCGTAGCGACGCTTGGTTTGTGATGTCTTGCTGGGTGGCAGTGGATGCTGACGGTCTCTTCACAGGGCAAAATCGCTTTACATCAGATCCTCACGGAAACGTCGATGGTGCGGTACTGGGAGGAGTTTGGCACCATCGCATTCGATTCCGTGCACGATACCTTGCTGACGGCGTGCGAGCTGAAGAGTCATACCCACGATGACACGACGAAAGAGATCAAGTGCTGTTTCTCGTTGAAGATTCGACGTGATGAATGGAAGATGTGAGCAGCCCGCCCCCTGAATCACAAGCAACCAAACAAACAAACAACCAAAGAGTTCTATCTGCTCCGAGACTGACTTCACCACCAAAATCTAGACCAAGTTTGATTGTCGGAAACTTCCTACCGCATGATCCATCCCATTGATGGTGGCCCACGAGAGCCCCCCAAAATGGATGCAGACCACGTACACGACGAGCAATTACCGTACACCTTAATGCCTTAATCTACCAAGATACCAGGGTCGGGAGGCATGCTTGAGCGCTTTTTGCATGGAGTTTGGTATGGAGGACCGGCTTGATAAGGTGGTGAGGCAGCTTGGGTCATTTATGTATCGGGCAGGTGCCAGGAGGCCGTGCCGTGCCGTGCCGTGCCTTCGTGGAGGGCTCCCTGGCGGTTTCCGCCTTTGGAGGTTGGAGGCAGGTAGACCAAAACACCCGCCTCTCTTGTTCCGCTCCTCAAATTGGCACCCATCTTTTCTGGATTGTTTCCCGCTGGACCGCGATACTCTGCAGTGCTTTCCACCTCCAGTTGTTGACTGCACGAGGAAGTGTTGTGACTGCAGTTCCTCCCGACTATATCCATGCCCTTTCGCAGTGTTCCTCCCCTGACCCGCCGCGACTAAACCTGCAACAATACGCGAGACTGATTGAGACAGCGGCCTGCACCTGCATCTGCACCTGCACCTGTACCTGTACCTGTACTGCTGAGAACCCGGGGTCACGACGTCGACGGTCTCAACCGCGGTGCAACTCGACCTCGCAACTCAACTACACGGCACTTGGAGATTAAAGACATAACAAGCAGCCAGCCAGCCAGCCAACGGATCCATTATGCCTGGGGTCTTGGATGCCGTGCATGACGGCAACGACAAATCCAGGAGGAGAATTCAGGCTACCATCTGTACGATCTGCCCCTTTGGCCTGACTTCGTTGACCCAGACCAGTATATTTGAGCACTGACCACAGCGTTGTCTTGTTCTATCTAGCCTTTGCCTCCGATCTCTACAAGCGCCTCCCAACCGAGAATGACAGCTCTGCTTCTGCTGATGCCTTGCTTGCCGAGGTCCACAAGCAGGTCCAGACCTTGGAGAGATATTCAGGCAAGCCAAACCATGGCATGCTTGGAGATGAGGATATGGAGAGAGAGGGCACCAACCTTTGGAACCTCTGCACTCGGCTGAACCGGGAGTGGGCGGACAAGGCATCGAGATCTACGGCCTCGAAATTGGTCTTGGCGAGCCGAGTCCTGGCATACCAGATCCTCCACCTCTGCCAGTGGTCGTCCAAAGCCTCGGCCAATATCGCCTGTCATCTCATGAGAATAGCACTGAAGGCGGCCAAAGTCTGTACCGGTGCGTGTCCTTTTCCAGCCCCCTGCCCACAGCTCAAGAATACTGTATGCTGATTGCGTCTGTCTGCATCAAAGAGGACCAAGACGTTCAGACCGCCAGATTTGTCCTGCAGAGGGCCGCAGATTACAACGGCAGATTGCAGCAGCTGTCTCAAACACCAGGACAGGACGAGGCTCACGAATGTACACAGCTCGAGGCGGAATGGACCGCGATGCGAATCGTGCTAGTCAGTGTGTCCTTCAACAACTACCGTCGGCTGTGTTGCTCACAGGACTCTAGGCTTGGCAAGATAACCAGCTCGAGATTGCCGAGCACACGTACACGAAATCTGACAACTTGTTGAAGAGAGCCGAGCCTATTTCTGCAGAGAAGATCGTCGACGGCCTCTTCCAGGTCGGCAAGGGTCTGCTTTGCAAGCAGGACTATCCCATGGCGGACAAGTGGCTCCAGCGTGCTTGGGATCTGATCAACGACCAACAGCTGCAGGACATGTCTCGGGATGCTGTGGAGCTCCGTATAGCCGTGCTGCAGGCCTTGGTGACAGCTTTGATGGGTGTCCAAACAACGGAGAGCATCGAGAAAGCGCAGAACCTTGTCAAGTACGTCGAGTCGGAGATCGGAGATCAGCCAGTGATCTTGCTTCTGAATCTGGAGATGTTGAGTAAGTCTCCGGCGGAAACTTTTGATGGCGAGGCGTACGCCAACATTATCAGGCGGATGATCCGGAGCTTTCGACCTGCGGAAGCGAACTTCAAGCTCCTTGCACATCACATCCACGTCCTCCATGCCAAGTGCCCTGGTCTTGGATGCTCTATTCTCCAAGACTTTCTGTCTCTATTGGTCAAGAATGGCCAAGACAGCTGGATCGACAAGGTAGTCATCAAGCGAGTACATATGGCCGTGAGCCACCGGGACTTTGAAGGAACCGTTGATGACGCCCAGAGGGCTCTGTCGAGACTCGAGCAGCCCGTAAGCGCTGATGCAAGTTTCGCAGCGCAGACGGTGAGATGTCTGGCCCAGTTTCAGGAGGTAACACCGTTACTGACTTGCTATTTAGTTAATCTGGAAGAAAGTGGACTCGAATTATAGTCAAGCTCAATACGACATGGCAGAGAGATGGTGCCACCTCGCACTCAACCCGGCATTTGCCAACTCCGGTCCTATAAACAGGGCCAAGTTGGAGAGGTGAGAAAAACAAATTCTTGTCGAAGCCCCAGACTGACGCCAACAGAAAGCTGTTGTTGTGCGCTCTGGCACGCAACGACCTTGACTCGGCGAAATCCAACTTCTTTGCGATGGCGCCAGAAACACAACAAGACTCTATGACACAATACCTGATGTACCGAACGACGATCCGAAGCGGCGACGCGGAGATAGCATCGGAGTGTCTTGAGAATGTCGCAGAGTCATCGAAAATCAGCATGGAGCTGCTTTACGCCTGTGTGGCGGACTCGCAACGTGTTGGTGACAGGCACACAGTCATTGAGGCTATGAAGAAGCTTGCTGAAGCACATGACTACAAGCGCCCCGGCCGAGTTCATCTACCCGCTCTCTTTCGCTGCACCATAATGCTTCTGCATGGACTTATCACCGACAAGAAGGTAGACCAGGATTCGGTGATTGCAGATCTGTGCAAGATGTTCGATGGAGGTAATTGATGACCTGGAAAGCTTTACATGTACCGTTGAAGCTGACATGGATTTGGTGCAGTCGTTGTGGCCGTACAAAAAGCGCCGAAAGATGCTGACGGGAATAGACTCTTCAATGTCAAAGAGCTGGAGTGGTTCTGCCAAAATGCATACAACCTCGGCCTCAAGCATGCGAGCGAATGGAACCTGAGGAGCGTCGTTCAAATACTCACAGCTTGCTCTGCTCTCATCCGCAGTTTCCCCGACGATATCGCCGCGGAAATGGCGAGTGATCTATCGCTTAGGTCGATCTTCTGCAATTTTCTCACTTCATCAGCACTCGTGGCCCTCGCCCGGGCTGGGGATCATCTGGAGCAGCAGCTTCAAGACTATCTCGTGGTGCGCAGAAACATCGCGGAAGCCGACCATGAGATCCAACTGCAGCTACAGAGCACGAACATCGACGAGGCCTCAGCCAGGGATCTCCTCGGCAAACTTGCCCAGCTGCTGGCTTTCGATTTCGAGGCCGCTGTGGCGTTGAAGAAGTACCATGATCTGGGCGAGATCGTGTTGAAGGCGGATCAGTGCCAGGACCTCGAGACGTACAAGGTAATGGCAGACTGTGCGCTCCGGAGCCAGTTGCATCCTGAAGGTATGCCAAAGCTGAGAGTGTTCCTTCCAGGTCGCCACTAACAATAGGCAGATCTCTTCAGCGTTCTTCGCAAGATCATAAACCAGATATCGGACCTCGACGACTCACAGCCTACGAAGCTCGCCAAGTACACTCGGTGTCTGTTCCAAGCCATCCTTCCCTCCAACGAGGAGCTTGGCGGCAGACTTGTGGACGAGGCTTGTAGGATGGCGAAGTATGCTCATGGGGTGAGTCCAAACTCTCTTGCAGGCCCTCCGGTAATGTTTCCCGAAGCTAGCTAAATGCCGATATACACAGACACCAGCAGCTTGGCCAACGGAAGAGGTAGAATGGTTTGCCTCGACGGCATACAATCACTCCATTGATCTATGGGGCCGCGACAAGGCTGAAGCGTGCAGATGGTGGGCTGAAAAGGCGATCAGCCTTGCCCACTATTGTGATGATGGTGGACATCTCGAGGCCATGCTGCAGGGGAATTATGTCAAGTACAAGCTTGATGTTCAGTAAAAAGCATGTGGTCAAGCTGAGCGGTTGCGGCCTGGCCTCCATGGCTTTGGAAGCAACGGCACTCACGGAGCCACTCCAGTGGAGGGCCGACCAATTAAGGACACGGACACGAAGAGTCACGTTGCTTGCGGCAGATGCTTTCGTGATTACCAATGGCTGCCGGCGATTTCGGGAACCGGAGTTGCATGAGAGCAGGCAAAACGAGGAGTCGGATTTGTGCTGTTGAATCAAGGACGCATGGAGGCCATGTTGCAAATCGGGAAATGTTGCTATCTCGGGAAAATTCTTGGGCCGACAAAATGTTCCATGGCGAAATGCTGAGAGTCACATTGCCAGAGGACGGACTTGAGGGATGAAGTCAGACTATCTGCATATAAAACCCCCCTTTGCAGCATAATGAACATCATTGCGCAATGCGGCGGAAAATTGCGTTTGGGGAAGTGACGCGCCGATGCCGGGAAGTCCCACCGGTTCCTCGTCCGTGATTCAGCGGCCGGAGCACGCACAATCAAGCGGCTAGAAAGGGCAACCGCGATTAGGTCCCCCTCTCCATGCTTTGATAAAGGCCAACTCAACTCTTGTAGACAGTCCTAGACCACGGATTTTAATTTTGTTTTCTGTCACACCCCCTTCTTCTTCTTCTCCCCCTCTTAGACAAGACGGAGATCTCATGGTGCCGCTTGTGAGATCTCTTGGGAGCCGTTGTCATCTTGGTTCGAGTATTTCTAGATCTATCGGTAGACCAGCATCAACTCCGGCATTGACAAGAACATCACGAACATCACGAGGACTCTCCACCACTACCGCGGCCATGTCTGGAAGTGCCAAGATGAAGCCTGCTGCTCGGGTTGCTGGCCGACGACAGGATGTTTGGTGAGTTTCTTTTGCTTTTCTTTGCGATGAGTGGGATGGGGTCTGGGTTGGGAAGGCGGCCTTGGGGAAGGAGGTCAACAGCTCAGGGGATGAACTGCTTCAACCGCCCTGTTTTGTTGAGAACAGCACATACACACGCACTCTCTCTCATCTATGTGGGAGCTTGGACCAGGCCAGGTCTGCCGGAGGGTTGGCTCCCCCACGCATGGGAGGTAGCACGGCAAGAGGTTTCGAACCCCGGATGTCTTGATCGAAGAACCTTTCCGTCCGGAACAACTTTCTCTCCCTCTCTCAGCTCTTGCACCCATGCGTCACATCCATGTGGGTGCTGGGGCTCGGTCTGCCAGAGAATCATGTCCCCAGGAGGCAGCATGTGGCTCACACTCTTTTGGATCTCTGAACCGGAGCTGGGTCTGTTGAAGTGAGACTCCTCTGGGAAGCAGCTCCTGGGATAGGGTATAGCGAGTTTTCTGTGGAGATGGAACACAACTCTCTGTCCGACTCATATCAGTGTCTGGATGGACAACTTCTTCCAGACAGCTCCCTCTGGACGACTTTGTCCAGGAAATACTCAACGACCTGAAACCTTTGGAGTATGGAGATCTTGAGAGCCTTAAAATCTTCGGAGCTTCAAACCCTCGGTGCTCATCATCCTCTACTCTTGCTCCCGAGTTTGGACTCCGGGAATATCAGACCAGCCCGACTCCTACTACTCCCGGCTGTCTTACTCAACTTTCACTTCCGGATTTCAAATCCAGATGACAGACCCGGCGATCCTGCCCATCTTTGTCTCTTGTCAAGTCTTGCACACACACACTCTCTCTCTCACTAACAACTATCTCCAGGTCCATCATCAACGAAGCGGCGATCGCCTCTCCCAACCAACCCATCGTGAACATGGGTCAAGGCTTCTTCGGCTACAACCCGCCCAAGTTCATCCTGGATGCTGCCAAGGATGCCCTGGACAAGGTGGACTGCAACCAATACTCCCCCACCAAGGGCCGGCCACGGCTCAAGAAGGCGATCGCAGATGCGTATACTCCTCACTGGGGTCGCAAGTTGGACCCCGAGACCGAGATTACAATCACCACCGGAGCCAATGAGGGCATGTTGAGTGCCTTCATGGCGTTCATCGAGCCGGGTGACGAGGTCATCATCTTTGAGCCCTTCTTCGATCAGTACATCTCCAACATTGAGATGCCTGGTGGCAAGATTGTCTACGTGCCTCTGCACCCACCCAAGTCGGGTGCCACAAAGACATCTTCTGCTGCAGAATGGACCGTCGACTTCGATGAGCTGGAGAAGGCTGTCACGCCTCGCACCAAGATGATCGTCATCAATACGCCTCGTATGTAACCCCTTCCCTTTCCATCTTCTTTATCTCTTGGTCATTAGCCCTGTGGATCTCACATGCCCCCAACCAGACAACCCTGTCGGTAAGGTCTTCTCCAAGGAAGAACTTCAGAAGATCGCAGATATCTGCCTCAAGAATCAGATCATCATCCTCTCGGACGAGGTGTACGACAGACTGTACTACGTCCCGTTCACACGTATTGCGACCCTGTCCCCCGAGGTGGAGAAGATCACAATCACCGTCGGCTCGGCTGGCAAGAACTTCTACGCCACAGGATGGAGGGTAGGCTGGCTCATGGGCCCTGCTGAGCTGATCCAATACGTGTCTGCTGCGCATACGCGAATATGCTATTCTTCCGTCTCGCCTCTGCAAGAGGCCTGTGCCGTCGGTTTTGAGCAGGCCGAACAAGAGGGGTTCTGGGACGAGTGCGTCACCGACATGAAGGGCCGCATGGCGCGGTTCACTGCCGTCTTTGACGAGCTCGGCCTGCCCTATTCCGAGCCTGAGGGCGGCTACTTCGTCATGGCCAACATGTCCAAGGTCAAGCTGCCTGCAGACTACCCTTTCCCGCCGCACGTGGCCAGCCGACCGCGCGACTTCAAGCTGGCGTGGTTTCTCATCCAGGAGGTCGGCGTCGCGGCCATCCCGCCCACTGAGTTTTATACCGATGAGAACTGCCATATTGCGGAAGATTACCTGCGATTTGCGGTTTGCAAGCCCCACGATGTGCTGGAGACAGCGAAGGAGAGGCTGAGGGGGCTGAAGAAGTACATTCAGGAGTGATGTGCGGACTCAACAACTTGTACTTAAGATGCGCCTGGCGGCAAGCCAAAAAATTCAACAGAGGGGTCACAGCCTCGCAGTCGAACGCTCAACCAGAAACTCGGCGATGAAGAAATCATGACAAACCTTCATGGCGTGCGGAAGGCAGTATCATCGTGTCACTGAGAGATTCGTGTAAAAGAGAGGCGATGGCCCCCTCGTCCAAGGCCCAGGCAGGGACTCGACCACAGTGTACCCATGACAGGTATCAACCTTGGTTACAGCTATTCAGGCGGTCACGTCAGTGCGATGTCCGGTCAATAGAGGTGCAAAGATTGGGCAACCGACCACTCAGTCAGGAACTCGGGCACGATAAAATCGCGGTAGGTATCAACCCTCAGAGCGATGCGGCAGCCTCGTTTTCGAAGAATACTGAGCAAGACACACGGTGAGAGTGAATTCAGAGCGGCTATCGACATTCACTGCATAACCGACCAGACAGTGTCATGCCAGTGAGGTGCCCTTTCAGTAGAAGGGTAACGGCCTCGTAGTCGAACAGTCAGCCAAGCACTCGGGTATAAGGGCCTCAATGGTAGATATCGCCTCTCACAAGGTGCTATCAACGAGGCCAGAGATATGGGACCAATCCTGGCAGACACTGGGCTGCACCTTGATGCCGACCACAACTGAGATGGCAGGGAGCCAAAGTTTTTGGACTGCAGTCAATAAGTTGCACCACACCCAACTTACACCAGTGTTGATTTTCAGATCAGACACACTGGCGACCTCAGTCCTGCTTTCTTTCTTTCCCACCCAACCCACCACGTCGCGAATTCCTCCCCAACCACGGCGACAGTCTTGCTCCATCTTTCCATCGTCTTTCAATACTTTGTTTGTCTCAGGTAAATCTGGTGCAATTGACATCTCCCCACCTCCAGGGCGCATCTCCAGACTCGACACTCATTCACGAGCCAGACAAACACCATCAGAAGGCTACCAACTTCAGCTACCACTTCCACAGTTACTCTGGCCACACAACAAACAGGCTTCCAGCACATCTCTGAGTCCTTGAACTGAACATACAAGATCCACATACATCCAAGCACATCAAACATGGCTCCACCAAGTCCAGACAGGCTGCCAGATAGGCTGCCAGACACGCCTAACTTCAGGGTGCTGCAAGTAATCAATGTGCCCCCCGAGGTGGTCACGTCTTCTGTGGATATAGATGAAGACGCGTCCAGAGGTCTGGAAGAAGCCGCGTCCATGAACATGGATGAAGAGAGGGTGGAGACGAGCGAGGATACAGTTGCAGGTCCACCAGCACCTCCACCGTCCATTGATCCCAATCACCATGTCTTCCCTGACTACGTAGAGATCAACTGGGATGGCTTGACTCAGGCAGCTGATCCTCACTGGGAGCCTGAGCGGCAGCGTCACACAAGTCTCTATACCTCCACTGTTGATGAGCAGGGTCGTCTCCTGTGCACTAGGCGCATGGCACTTTGGCTGGTTGGTCTGCCTGTTCCAGCAGGGTTTGTGGCTGAGGGCTCAGTCCAGTTGCACAATCAGCGGCGTGGCGGGGCAAGAGCATGGTTCTGTGAGCGCCGTCGCCCTCGCTCCCTCTCTGGCCCCGCCCCTCCTCCCAATAGCCCAGTTGACTTCGTCGAGCAGCAGAGTCACTGGCCCGGTCAGCCCAGCCCTGGTATCTCAACTGCTGGTGACCTACCTCCGGATGTGGAGGACAGCATCGTGGTCCCTCGATTTCACCACCCCAACCCACTCGGTCAGCACCCAGTCCGCCTTGAACGGTTTCCCATCCAGCTGCGAATTCCCCAGAGACGATCTTCTCTCAACTTCCAGCAACGGAGCTCTTACCACAGCCACCACAGTCTCTCCCCAGCCAGGCAGACTGCTGCTCCTGATGATCTCATCCAGGGTGTTCAGTCAATCCAGCTTGGTGAGCGTGTTGAGTTCCAGGGTTCTAATCATGATCCGCTGCATAGGAACAACACCGCAGCTCGCCAGATTGGTCTCTCTCGGCAAGACAGCATCATTAGTCGTCAATTTGGGTTCTCTCGTCAGAATTGGAACAAGACCACAGGTCGTCAGCTTGGCTCCCCTTGCCAGCCCAACGTCGCAGGTCCTCAGCCTCCTCTTTCTGGTCAGAACCCTGCCCCAGACTCTCAGTTTGACACCACGCTGCGCTCCAACAGCGCTCCTGCCCCTCAGCTTGATTTTCAGTTCCTGAACAACGTCATCGCAGCCCCTGAGTCTGCTTTGCAGCTGCAAAACAATGCCCTTCACCCTCAGCTCAGCACGCAGGGCCGGAGCAATTGTGACCTTTATCAAGACACATCGATGGTTGACGCCCCGCCTCAGCTTCCGCCCAACGCAACCGATGATACTGCCAACGTGAGTCACCGATCTCACGGTGGACAGGTCCAACAGCTGTTTGGCAGAGATACGGCCAAGGAGCGCGAAACCAAGAAGCGCGCCCGCAGTGTTGTGAGTTTTTGTTTAGTTTTTTTTCTTCCACGATCAGCAGAGGCGATATCGTCAATTACTGTTTCAATGATGAGACTAACCATGCCTCTACGATATACAGACTCCTGCCACCATGGCCTCGCAGCACCCGGCCAAGCGCATCCGAGGTGTCATCCACAACGCTCGTAACCGACTGTCCCGAGTGATGACTCCTGCGGACGATGCTGGTGGTGACGGTCGTCAGAGCCGTCTGGCTCGCCTCACAGAGGCCGCCAAGCGCATGAGTCTCTCTGCCCCGCCCCAGATGATCCGTGTTGTTGACTTCGCTCCTGGGGTTGTCAAGCAGAAGGTCAAGATCGCGTTCCTGGGAAACACCGGTGTCGGAAAGACCAAGCTCATTCAGTAAGTCAGAACGCATTCCTGACAACTAGTGTCAAAAATCCTAACTTGCTTTCTTCAAAGGAGTTTCCGCAGTGGCTCGTTCGAGGGTGAGGTGATGGTTCCTATGCCGAACCAGGTCGCCGATGGCTATGTGGTCGACACCGTCAACGTCGTCCTCGACAACACCCCGATCACGCTTGAAGCCTGGGACGTCTCTTCCCAGTGTGACGAGAACGAGGTTTACGTCAACCCCGTTCGTCCCCTCCTGATGACGTTCTACGACGTCGTGGTTATCTGCTACGACATCTCCGATGAGACCACCCTCAAGGCCGCCGAGACCAAGGTGCGTTTGCCACTGATTCTTCGATTCCTCTGTTTTTACAAGAAAACCGTGCGATACTAAGTACTCACGTACACAGTGGGCCCAAGACGCCGAGCGGTACTGCACCGGGTCTCCCACCATGCTGCTGGGCCTGAAGTCCGACCTCCGCAAGCCCTTCCCCACCTTGCGCCTGACTCACCTGAAGGAGCCCACCCAGACCAGCATGGGCCAGGTATGTGCTGAGCCTTAACTCTTCGAACCTTTTCGATTCTGATCAGCGCTGACGCGAGGATATAGGGCGAGCAGGCCGCCAAGAAGATGGCGGTGGAGGCCTACTACGAGGCCTCCGCCAAGACCGGAGAAGGCGTGGCGGACTTCTTCGAGTCCGCCATCCGTTTCGCGCTGCAGCGCCGCTGCCGCCAGACCGGCCCGTGTTCGCGGGCCAAGAAGGCCTGGAAGGGCCTGAAGAAGGAGATCAAGAAGCACCGGGGTTGAAGGAGGAGGGGAAAGGG